>AWOL01S0110793.1:0-43891 GCA_000715115.1 Nicotiana otophora
TTGCACTAATGTAAATGGACTTGTTATAATGATTACATGTTTTCATCACAATATTTAGAGTAAATTTTATGGGTACTCATTCAATTTTGTGTTCATTACGCAAAAATTATTTTTCTTCATTTAACTTGGTGTTCATTACCCAAAAGTCACTTTTTTTTATTACACAAAAATTATTTTACTTTTTTCTATTTATCACAAAAGGCACCTTGGCCAGATTTTATAATACTTTTACTTAAAAAGTGTATTATGTCCTTGATATTATAAATCCTCTCATTTATGTAATACATTCCTATATTATATACTATATAATATATTTTTACCTAGGTATTTTACTTATAATTAAAATAATTTTAAATTATTTTATTTATTATTTTTACAATATATCCATACATCTAATTTTTTCATGGCACTCAATTTGGTTAATCATATTCAAACATGACATATTTTAAATATAAAAATTATAAAAAAATATTTATTTAAAATAATAAAAATATATTTGTTTAACAAATGATAGTTTTTTATAGTCAATAAAATTTTTAAAAGAAGTTTCAAAGATATTTGTATTTAATATTAAATTTTTTAAAGTTTTATCTGTTAATATTATTTATTTAAAAGTGTTAATCTGATGTATCATTTTTGCTAAATGTGAGTATTTTGTTTATTAAATTAATGGGTATGGCTTGGCTGATAAATCAATGAGCTTTGATTTTTTAATTTTTATTAAACATATTTTATTAAGCATGATTAAAAATGTGGACTTGAGATTTGTTCACGGCAATGTTACTGACAAATTTTAATAATGCTACTTATATATCTTGAAAATTAATATTAAGAAAAAATTTAAATGTAAGAATATATTATAAAAATAATAAATAAAAAAATATTAAGTTATTTTAATTACAAGTAAAATATCTGGGTAAAATTATATTATATAGTATATAATATAAAAGGTATTACATAAATATGAGGATTTATAATATAAATGGCATAATAGACTTTTCAGGTGAAAGGTTTGTAAAATCTGGTCAAAGTGATTATTGTGATAACTAGAGCGTAGTAAAATAATTTTTGTGTAACAAACATAAAATTGAATGACTTTTACGTAACAAAAGAAAGAAAAATAACTTTTGGGTAATGAACACAAATTTAGATATCCACCCATTAAATTTGCTCAAAATATTTAGAACTTTGCTTGGTAAGAAACTATCATTGTTTTCAACTTCTCATCGTCAATCTCAATATCATAATCGTTTTTCATCACTTCACGTATTGAATTGAGGAAAAGAAGAATATAGATAACGAGAAACGAATTAATATAACGTACACAAAAATTCCCCATTACACCACGACTAAAGAAAGAAGAAAAAAAACTCAATATACACCACCATTTTGAGTTCATAATCTTTCATCTTGTCGTTTGTTTATATATATATATATATATATATATATTGACCTTGTACAATATAACAAATGAACCCCTTCCGTCACTCTACCCTGCCCTACCACGTAACATACATCAGCCAAATATCAAGCATTAAAATAGAGGGGAAAAAGGTACTTATGTCTATCAGCAATTGATATTTGCCTAGAAAGTACTCTCAAAGCAAAAAGGATGACCATCTCTTCTATGTTTCTTTTGTACCAACTTTTTGATTGTTGAGCACTCGCACTGAAGTAATTAATGGTTTCATATTGGCATTGGGGAGGTACGTACTAGAAATTTTATATTCAAACGAAGGAGAAATTAATGGAAATCATAAGGCAGCGGAAACTTAGCGATTTGCCTTTGTTAAATTCCAATTTTAATTTGCTAGTCGTCATTAACCATGCGGGTGTCATGTTTTCCACACTTGACTAGGTGTCCCATTATTGAATTTCAATTCCCGAGTACATATATAACTAATGTTGTTCACTTCCTTCAGTCAATAATGCAGTTTGTATTTTGATGTTTATTGAATAATTCAACAATACTTAATAGAAAGCGGCATATCTTCCGGAAATTTACTGAGAGTTTTTCTATTCTTTTTATTTCAGTAACGGAGAAGGGTCAAAATTGCTCCTGTACTATCAAATATTGCGTAAAACGGAGGATACTTTAAACAAAAGTATAACGGTAGAGACACAACTGACCAAATAGTATAACAAAGAATACTTTTAAACAATATTTATACTCATATTTATGCTATGATTNGAGTTCATAATCTTTCATCTTGTCGTTTGTTTATATATATATATATATATTGACCTTGTACAATATAACAAATGAACCCGTTCCGTCACTCTACCCTGCCCCTACCACGTAACATACATCAGCCAAATATCAAGCATTAAAATAGAGGGGAAGAAAAGTACTTATGTCTATCAGCAATTGATATTTGCCTAGAAAGTACTCTCAAAGCAAAAAGGATGACCATCTCTTCTATGTTTCTTTTGTACTAACTTTTTGATTGTTGAGCACTCACACTGAAGTAATTAATGGTTTCATATTGGCATTGGGGAGGTACGTACTAGAAATTTTATATTCAAACGAAGGAGAAATTAATGGAAATCATAAGGCAGCGGAAACTTAGCGATTTGCCTTTGTTAAATTTCCAATTTTAATTTGCTGTCGTCATTAACCATGCGGGTGTCATGTTTTCCACACTTGACTAGGTGTCCCATTATTGAATTTCAATTTCCGAGTACATATATAACTAATGTTGTTCACTTCCTTCAGTCAATAATGCAGTTTGTATTTTGATGTTTATTGAATAATCCAACAATACTTAATAGAAAGCGGCATATCTTCCGGAAATTTACTGAGAGTTTTTCTATTCTTTTTATTTCAGTAACGGAGAAGGGTCAAAATTGCTCCTGTACTATCAAATATTACGTAAAACGGAGGATACTTTAAACAAAAGTATAACGGTAGAGACACAATTGACCAAATAGTATAACAAAGAATACTTTTAAACAATATTTATACTCATATTTATGCTATGATTTACTTTGGAAATGTCATGATAATATAATAGGAGTATTGTTTATATTATATTTTTTCCTAGTTCATAGTCCCCCTTCCCCGGTATTCCATTTATTTTCCCCCATACTCTTGATTTATTGAATCCATAACATTGGTTCAACACATTTTTCTATTAGGTTAGAAATCTTAAGCTCTATTAATCTCGAACTTCTTCAAGAAATTGTACTTTGTCCAAACACTAAATATGAAACAAAAAAGAAATATTTCGTTTTATGTGATTTGAGGAGCTAAAATGTGAAAATAAATATTAAATGTAAACAAGAAAAGCAGCCTAATATATTTCTCAAAATAATGTTTTCACAGAATATAATGACATAAACGCAGTAAGAGCAGTGGCGGAGCCACCTTATCCAAAGGGGTGTCAGTTGACACCCCTTAGTCCGGAAAATTACACTGTGCAGTTCGGTAATTTTTATTTTAAATGTATATATTACTATATGTTGACTTCCCTTGACTTCTTCGTGTGTTTACTTCTTTATATTTTGACACCCTTTAGTGAAAATTCTGACAATGGAACATTTTTATTTCCTATATAATTCCATAATTGAAGGAGGTGAAGTGGAAGTAGCACGTGAAGTTTGTTTAGTCTTACGCAAAATGGTCATCACGAGTTGTCTTGGAATTTAAATGGTAATGAAGAAACCCAGAGGCAACCACATGAGGTTTTTATGAATGAATCCATTGCAAACGTTAATAATAATGTGGGAAATTTCGTAGTTGTAGTTGTACACTTGTAGTTTTTGTGTTTTTTTGCAATGTGACAGCCGAGGCTCTGACGTTCCACTAAGTTTGTAACATGGCCTTTATGATCAATGTTGTCGTACCCATTTTAAAATTTAGCCTCTATTTTCTCTATTTAATTATAATACAGGATGAAAGTTATTTGGTTGGATCATAACATGATAAAATCCTTGTCTGATTTAATTGGAGGTGGATCCAGGATTTATGTTCCATGACTTCAACTTTTAAGGTTCTTAACATTGAATTTAGGGCCAAGTGCACATATAGCCATTCTCAGGGATGCTATTTAGAGATTAGCCAGTATTTATTTTGTCCTGAAATTCTAAATCAAAAATCTTAACTTCAGAATATTTTTGTCCTAAAATTTTGATTTAAAAAACTAAAATTCAGGACGCACTAGCTAATTTTTGAATAGCAACCTTTTAGAGTGGCTACCTGGTGTCATTTCTACTTGAACTTATTGTATTTTTACAATTATAGGTCAGACTTAGTAGTTGTTGCAATTTTAGTAAATTTATAAATATAAATTTATGTTCTACATCAAATATATTTAGTTCAGATGAACTCGGCATCGCAATGCTGCATCCGCCTCTGAATTTGATATGAGAACTTGATTACTATGTGAAGTTGGTTAAGTGCCATGGATCTGATTTCCTTGTATATCTGGTTGAGCCACCCAGATCCATTCATAACGGAAACCCAGTTTGTCTGCTATGCATTTGGCCCATCACGCAAATATGATTCTAAAGGTCCATACCCAATTTTAGAGTCTACACTTACGGCTTGTTTGGATTGTTTCATAATATATCGTATCGTATTGTATCATTTGATATATATAATGTTTGGATAGATTGTATTGTTTGTCGTCGTTTTATGATGTCATGCATAGAATTATTATGTAAAAAGGTATAATACAAAGTAAAATATGATTATTTAATAATATGAGAAGGCAAGATGAGAGAAAAAAATAAGGTAACGATGCGACCACTCCAAATCGGTCGTTACATAAAGTGACACTTTTCGTCGTTACGTAACGATGGATTTAACGATACGATACAATAAAATTTAAGTAACAATCAAAACAAACATTGTATTTAAAGTAACAATATAATACAATGAAGTAGGTAACAACCATCCAAACAAGTTGTATCCAAATAACCGCCCACCTAATCTCTTAAATTAAAAATAGCTGACGAATATATATATATATATAAAAAAAACTGTGTCTAATTAATATATAATTTATATCTACTAGCTAGAAAAAGTAAATATTAAATCTAACCGACTAATTGTGTAATAATCCCTTGATAATTTAAGAGGCTAAAAGGTTGTACTACTCCTTTCGTCCTATTTTGTGTAACAATGTTACTATTTGGAGAACTAAACAATTCTTCCTTTGATACAACTTCCTCAAAGTCTTTTTAAAAATTTGGGGTATAAACTTTTGCAGTGACTGAAGAAGTAGATTGACTAAGAGCCAAGGCAACTTGGTTGTAAATAAAGAAGTGGCTTGGGATTATATATAGCTACCATAACCAACAAATATAGTTTTTCCTGGTTGTAATTTTTAGTTAGGGTAAGCGAATAGTGTTTGATTAAGATGGCAGAGGATTCATTGAACCTAGAGAGTGGCAGCTAAAAAATCTAGTGAAGATCAAGGGTTGATATTTTCTTCATTGTTGAAGTCTTTAATTTGTTGGTGTGGCAGTAAATTTTGTGAATGATGCTCTATAGTGACCTCTATTTTGAGTATTTCAAGTGCGACAATCCATTTTTAGCATCTATAGTAACCTCTATCTCTATACATACTTTCAATTAAGTGAAAGTTTAGTGATTTTGTGGTTAGAAAAATAAGTTTGATGATTTCATTGCAAATATACAATAAGTTGAGTGACCTGTGTAATTAACCTATATATGGAGAATCAAAACATATGAAGGAATATATGTTAGAGCATCTAATTTTTTTTTTCCTTCACAAAGATGATGCCAAATAAGTTTAATCTTACGATGTGTTTGGTATGGAGAAAATATTTTTTGAATATTTTTTTTTAATTTTTCTATGTTTTGTTGACCAAAATATTTCGAAAAATATTATACGTAGAAAGAAAATTCCTTAAAATTAGGATAATGAGTTCCCTAATAAGGAGTGGGGAAAACAAATTTTAACATTCCATGCTGATTGTCTCATCTACACCTAGCAGCTTTGGACATAAGACATTTTGCACAATCTAAGGAATGTCTAAACCATTACAAAGAGCAAATTCACAACGAAAATAAGAGGATTGGCATACCTCTGGCCATTGTTGCGAAATCGGTGTCGAAATTGGCGTCGACTTTTCTACTCCGGCGAGCCTTTTTCGGTAAGTCTTCTAATTACTCAAAACCCCACTCTTAGATGGTATGGAAATTAAAGATTTTTGTGCTTATGGACCCATATCCATGACTTCACTTTTATACTATTCTTCCATCAAGAACAATTACTTTATCAGATGAATAAATGGGCAATAGCTAATTTATGACAGTTGTTTCTTTATGGAATATTTCAGATAATTAAGTTGAAATGGAGTTTCAACTTGTCCAAATTTAACTGACCACAATTGTGAAATGTTCGATAGACAATGTTTCCAACATTCTCCCACTTTCTGTATACAAAATGCCCAAGTTATAATACTCATGTTTTAAAGAGAATCATAATACATGATCATGACAATAGTTCCTCTAAAAGCGAGTAATATCTTCCATGTATCACAATGCATTATGCCTCTAAACCTAAGCACATATTTCTTAATGAATAAACCTAATATTTATTCTAGGTCCATATTTTAGTGATATTTCTCAAAATAAAATTGAATGTGTACACAGTAACAATATGAGAAACATCATACATTATAACGTTTTATAAATATTCATTGTTATAACGAAATTTACATAGCGGAACCAAGTCCCATTCTGACAACATGTTGGCCTAAGTAAGTTTTGATGATTGACAAAAGAATCATATGCATGAACCAGGTCCATACACAGTATACACAGGGCACAAACAGATTTAAGCGCAAGGCATGCACGTGAAGGATATAAGCATAAGTGGTTAAATTTGATATTTTCTGAACGAAAAGATTACATAAATAATAAGGAGCAGGACTCCTTATTTGAAGAGAACTCAATCCTAGATAAGAGAGGAGTTAGAAGTTGAAGATAACTAGAACTCTTCCACCACGAAAGAGTATAGCATTAGTTAATCCCATTCTACAAACTCTATATATTTCATGATGTTTTCATTTTACAGGCACGCACAAACGCTGAAGTTAAAGAAGAGTTGAGAGCAAAATATCAAGGCATTTTGCAAGCAGTTCCTGTATGATTCAAGTGTGCGAACCTGAAGCTACATGAACCAGATAGAAGAACTAGTTCCAAGTGTCTGTCTTTTATTCTAATTTCATCTTTTGAGTTGTACCTTTCAGCTTTCTCTAGAAGCATTTGTACTAGGTACTCTAAGTGTATTTTTCAAGCTAGAGTTAACTTGAAATTATTGCAACAGCCTGAAGCTGGATGCCACAAAGGGTTAGAGGTAATCCTTAGGTTTACAAGACTTTTGTAAATGCTTTTTTGGCTCAGTGATTTAGTGGAGTGTTGAAAATATTTTTACTGGGTAGTAGGTCGTGGTTATTTTTACCTTTTGCGTCAGGTGTTTTTCACTTAAAAATACTTGTGTTGTTTACTTTCTGCATTTATTATTCTGCAACTGTAGTATAAGGAACACATAAAAGAACCAAGTCCATTTATAATCTATGCACGTGAAAAATTGGACACCACACAAATCATCCCTTCTTATGTGGTATTGAAGTATAAAACATCAATTGGTATCAGAGCGGGTTATCCTTGAAGAGGCCAATACCTTTGGAGAAGATAAAGATGAGTGCACCACCTGAAAATTGGGAAGGGCAATCCACTACTAAGCCACCACTCTTTAATGGCGAGTACTTCTCTTGGTGGAAGTCAAGAATGCGAGATCACATACCGGGAGAGGACTTATGAGTTATGGGACATTGTCACTGATGGTCCACTGGCTACTTTGAAGAAAAATAGTGAAGGAGTACATGCTCCAAAAACAAGAGCTGATTGCAATGCTGAGATCTGAAGAAGTGGAAAAAGAATTCCAAAGCCTAGAAATGGCTTGTTTGTGGACTTGGTACACATGAGTACAACAGAATTTAAGGTTGTTCCACTGCTAATCAAATTTCGGACACACTGCAAGTGGCCCATGAAGGAACAACTCAAGTGAAGAGATCTAGAAGAACTCTACTATACTCTCAGTATGAGAACTTTGCTATGAAGGATGGAGAAACCATTCAGGAGATGTACACAAGGTTCACTACATTGACAAATGAATTAAAATCTCTTGGAAGGATTATACCTGAAGAATAAAGAGTTGAGAAGATACTCACTAGGGTCTTGCCAATTACTTGGGAAAGCAAAATCACTGCCATCTATTAATCAAAGAATATTTTCACTCTTCCACTAGATGAATTGATTGGGAATCTCACTGCCTATGAACTTAGGAGACAAACCATAAAAGTGGATGTACCTAAGAAGGAAATGAGTTTGGCACTCAGAATCACTGAAGGTTCTGATATAGAAGATGATGAAATGACAATGATAATCAAAGTCTTCAAGAAGTACCCAAGGAAAGAAAATGGTCCTTCAAGAAGTGGAAGCTACAGCAAGGCAAGAGCTCCGGAGAAGCAAACCAATAATGGCTGCTACAAGTGTGGAAACACTAATCACATGATCAAAAACTGTCCTTTGTGAAAAATTAAATGGAAGAAGGAAAGAGCTGAACGAAGGAACAACAAGAAGGAATAGGTTCAACCCAAGAAAGACAATAACAAAGGATCAACCAAGGCTATGGTTGCTGCTTGGGAAGAAAGCTCATATGAAAGCTCAGATGATGATGAATGAGCACTACTGTCCATTGGAGAATCTGATGAAAAGACTGAGGTAAGTATCCTTCATCTCAATGACAAGATTAAATTTTTATCTAAAGAAAGATTATCTAATTTATTACTAGAACTAATTGATGAATCTGAGGATGTGAATAATGAAAAGGAACATCTGTCAAAAGAATGTGTGATTTTGAATGCCAAGTGCAAAAATCTGGAACTTAGGGCTTGTGAAACTGAAAGTGAAAATACTTTGTTGAAGAACCAGGTTCATGCACTTGATACAATGTCCTAGAAACTTAGATCTGAAAATCTAAAATTGAAATTAGGAACATGCAAAAAGACAGCTAATCACACACAACTCACTTTAGAAGAAAATGTAGAAAAAATGAAAGATGAGTTGTACAAGAGGGATGAACTGGTAAGAGTCTTAAAAGAGGATTTAAACAAGGTGAAGCATGAGCTAGACAGAACTTGTAAATGGAACAGGTCCTCTGATGCACTTTCATGGTTACAAGAATATAATAGTAGCAACAGAAGAGGACTTGGCTTTGGAAACTCTGCACCTAAGTGGAATATCAAAAGCAAGTACCTCACACTCCCTGAGAATAAGATTTGTACACACTGTGGAAACACTAGTTACTACAAGAGTGATTGCACTGCAAAAGAAAAAGCAAATCAAAAGAACTAAAATTTTGTTCTAAGGAAAAATAGGTTGCCAAGTTGGGCTAAAAAGAACTTGATTTATCCTTTTGCCTACAGATAGGGACCCAAACTAATTTGGATTCCTAAGTATAACCCCTGATTTTTTTTTACAGGTCCAAGTGAAGGGAAGCAGCCAAATATGGTACATAGATAGTGGTTGTTCTAAGCACATGACAGGAAGCAAGAACTAGTTCCTTTCACTTGAGGACCTTAAATGAAGTAATGCCTCCTTTGGAAACGAAAAGAAAGGTGAGATCATTGGGGTTGGAAAGGTAGATAAGACTGATTCTCACTCTATTAAGAATGTCTACTTGATAGATGGACTGACGTAGAGTCTAATAAGTGTATCACAATTGTGTGATAGAGGTAACATGGTAGCCTTTACCTTTAAAAAATTCTTTGTGATTAATCTTACCACTGACAAGATAGTTTTGCAGGGAAAAAGAGTGAATAACATATATGTGGTGGATCTATCCACACTTTCAGATAATGAACTCACTTGCATAAGTGTGTTGGACAATGATCCCCTCCTTTGGCACAAGAGACTTGGACATGCCAGTCTAAGCCAACTCAACAAACTAGTTTTCAAGGACTTGGTGATAAGGCTGCCTAACATTAAGTTCAAGGAAGATAAGGTTTGTGAGGCTTGTGCAAGGGGGAAGCAGGTAAGATCCTCTTTTAAAATCAAGAAAATGGTAAGTACTACCAGGACGATGGAACTGGTCCATATGGATCTTTGTGGACTATAAGAACATTGAGCAGATGTGGTAAGAAATATGTTATGGTACTTGTTGATGATTACTCCAGGTTTACTTGGACACTGTTTTTAACATCTAAAGATGAAGCATTTTATATGTTCACTTCATTTGTTAGAAAAACTAAGAAACAACTAGGTAATCAACTTGCATCAATTAGGTCTGATCATGGTACTGAATTTGAGAATGCTAACTTTGCTGAATTTTGTGATGAACATGGCATAGATCATAACTTTTCTGCTCATAGGACTCCATAACAAAATGGAGTAGTTGAAAGAAAGAATATGACATTTGAGGAAATGGCTAGGACTATGATACTTGCTAGTAAATTGCCCCATAGTTTCTAGGTAGAAGCTGTGAACACTGCATGATACATCATAAATAGGTGCATGACTAGACCTCTTATTGAAAAAATTCTCTATGAGTTACTTAAAAGGAGAAAACCAAATATATCCTATCTTAGGGCATTTGGATGCAAGTGCTTGTGCACAATAATAGAAAAGTCTCCCTAGGTAAATTTGATCCCAGAAGTGATGAGGGAGTATTCTTCACAGAGTAAAGCTTACAAAATTTATAACAAAAGAACTATGTGTGTAGAAAAAAGTGTACATGTGGTTTTTGATGAAACTAACATTCTTTCTGAGAGGCAGGAACATGATGGTGAAGCAATTGGGCTGGTAAAAAACTCAAATAAAACCACAGTCTAGACTGAAGCTGTACCAGAGGAAGGGACAGGTGATGGAATAGATCCTTCTACCCAGGGCAACCTGACATGGGGAACTGAACAGAGAGGAACTGATGCTCAAACCTCAAGGGAACCTGTCTGTGAACTTGTTCCTCAGCAACAAAATATTGAAGGAACATCTAAGGGAAACCAGTTGGTTGTGAAACCTTACAAGTATCAAACTTCTCATCCCACTGGGAACATAATCACTTATCTAATCTCTAGAATCAAAACTAGATCTTCTTTGAAGAACCTCTGTGCTTTTGATGCTTTTTTATCTCTTATTGAACCTAAAAATATTACTGAGGCTTTGCAGGATGCAGACAGGGTGAATGAAATGCAAGATGAACTCAACCAATTTGAGAGAAGTCAAGTTTGGCATCTGGTACCAAGACCTAAGAACAAATCAGTAATTGGCACTAAATGGGTCTTCAGCTTCAAAATTGATGAAGATGAAACAGTTACAAGGAACAAGGCAAGATTGGTGGTTCAAGGATATAGTCAAGAGAAGGGCATAGACTATGATGAGACTTTTTCTTCAGTTGCCATATTGGAAGCAATTAGACTCCTTATAACCTTTGCTGCTTACATGGAATTCACTCTCCATAATATAGATGTCAAGAGTGCCTTACTCAATGGCTATATAAAAGAAAAAAGTATTTGTCAAGCAACCTCCTAGGTTTGAAAGCAAGGAATGTCTTGATCATGTGTACAAGCTTGACAAGGCACTTTATTGGCTCACGCAGGCTCCAAGAGCATGGTATGAATGATTATCTAAATTCTTGCTTGAGCATGGCTACAAGAGAGGTAAAATTAACAATACTTTATTCTTGAAAGAAAAAGATAAAGATCTTTTGGTAGTTTAGACATATGTTGATGATATAATCTTTGGAGCAACTACATATAGGTTAAGTAAAGAATTTGCTAAGCTAATGGGAGTGAATTTGAAATGAGTATGATGGTTGAGCTTAATTTCTTTTTTGGCGTACAAATTAAATAAAATTCAAATGGAACTATGATCCATTAGCAAAAGTATGTGAAGGAGGTTCTTAATAGGTTTAAAATGAAATATTCCAAAGAAATTGACACTCTTATAGCAACAACCACGAAATTAGGTATAGATGAACCTGGTTCATCTGTTGATCGGAAGATGTATAGGGGAATGATTGGGTCTTTTTTATATCTCACTGCTAGTAGACTTGACATTGTTTTCAATGCAGGCCTTTGTGCTAGATTTCAGGCAAACACAAGAAGATCTTGAGATACCTAAAAGGCACCACTGATCTCTGCCTATGCTATCCAAAAAGGTAGTAATTTCAACTTAGTGAGATATGCTGATGCTGATTATGCAGGATTTTTTGTGGATAGAAAGAACACTTCAGGTATGGCACACTTTCTTGGCTCATGTCTTGTGTCTTGGACCACCAAAAACCAAAATTCTATGGCCTTGTCTATTGCTGAAGTTGAGTATGTGGCTGCTGTCTCATGTTGTGCTCAATTGTTATGGATCAAACATCAATTAATGAACTTTGAAATAGATGTAGGTTGTATCCCAATCTTTTGTGATAACATCAGTGCAATTAGTATGAACAAGAACCCGGTTCATCATAAAAGAGCTAAGTACTTTTGTGCCATGTGATAAAATGTCTCATTAATCTCTAACGATATTATCTTTATTTTCTTGGAAAATTCAGACTTACATAAGAGAATTCTCAGTGAAGAACCTGGTTCATCAAGATTATATGGTATTTACTCTCCACTCCGCATATTTTGAAATAATTGTATTTGGATCATGATAAAAAAAAGAGTCCTATTTAATCCAAATCTCCCTCAAGTTTATCTATTACAAATGAACTAGTTTCACCTAAAATGAGTCCCACACGCCATAATTACCTAGATTCTAGGGAAGAGTCCAACATCTTTTTAAACTGACTTTTCCAGTTTGATTAGACTTCTGAACTTCAAAAAGCTACTGTTACCCACTCCAACTCTCCTTCTTTAAATTGATTAGGCCTTAACCATTTCTTCATTTCTAAATTTTCAGCCGCCAAAAAATTCTCTCTATCTTCTCTCATCTCTTCTCTACACACATCAATGGCAAACCCATCTGAAAACTCTTCTTCACCACCCAAAGAATCATCACCTACACCTTCAACCACACCTTCAACCACACCTTTAACCACACCTACCTCTAAGAAAAGAAGGTTCAAGACACTTGCTCGTAAGACAGTCACTGGCAGTGAACAAATCAAGAAAATAAATGAGAAATTGAAAGCAAGCCAAGCAGAAGAACCCCAAAAATTAGAAGAATCTTTTAAGTCCGCAACTGAGGGGGAAGAAACGATTTCATCTGACATAGAACAGGTAACCTCTGGTCTAAATATTGCTTCTGATGTCATTTCTAAAGTGGCTGAAAATTTGGAGAACAAGTTTGTTCTGGTTGGTACTATTGCTGGGGGTAGTGTAAAGTTCCGTATCTTCTATGAATAATTTGGATTTAATATGAGCTTAAGGATGTAATTTGATCAAACCCAAGCTACATGAATTATTTAAGTAGAACGAAGTTATTGAGATATTTGGAAATAATTATTTTATCGAAGAATGAGTGTTGGATTAATGGTAATTAAAAAGCTTATTAACAATTCTTGAAAGGAAAATATAAATGTCACAAGGATGAAGGTTTGGAAAAATGTTTGAGTTTTGGAGTGGCTGAGATAGATACACATTATGGGACCCAAGGAATTAATTATTAAATGCCATGGAATTGAATAATATGCATGAAAATAAGTGAGAACTTGCAACAAAGGTGGCTAATTAAAATGAATTGGAAAAGTAAGGGATGCCATGAAGTAAAGGGACAAGGAGACAGAGGAATACAAAGTCCAAGAGTGGTAAATTGGCAAACAAAGAATGAAATTTTTATGTCTCGATTTTGAAGCTGCCAAAATTTGAGGCAGTGAACTTGTCCCATAGCGCCAAAGTTGGCGTCCACACAAATTGAAGGAGCCGCAATACACGCGATGAAGCATGCGACACGTCCCATGCGAAATCCGAGTTCTGAAGCCTTTTAAAGGCAATTACGGGAGAAGATTAGTCTTTTATTTTGAGTCTTTGTCTTTGAAGACTTAGAGAGAGAAGAGAGCTCTCTACCATTAATACACCTTTAAGGTAAGAATTTAATTCTTTCTTGGTAGATTTAGTTCATTAAGTACATCTCTTAACTCTTCAACTACATGGAAATTATAGATTCTCGAAGAAAATCTCAAGAACACTTCAAAAACTCAAATCTTGAATTTTTTAGGGTTTGACAAAGAAGTAATCTTTTCACACCAAACTTATATATTATACTCCATGGACGTAGTAGAGTATGTTTATGAAGATAGATTTATATTTAAACATCTATTCATGAAACCCTAGAAGAGTTGGTTGGTAGGGATGATGAATAGTGTTGGGTCTTGCTTGAATGATGTTATTTTGAGTTTCTAGTAGAACGACTAGATCCAATAACAAGTTTAATTAATGAGTTGAAGTTATAATTCAAGGATTGACCTTCAAATGATGAAATTGAGATTTTTGATAAACTTATTAAGTTGGACTTAAGTGTTAGACATTTAGTTGGCTTAGTTGGTATTGTTGTGACGCATTATTAAATTATGTGAGCTCGTATATGTATATTGCGACTCGTCGGCATCATTGGATCATCTGGGGTAAGGTTGGAAGCTATTTGAGGTACGTTGAAACTTATTACTCTCGGATCCCTTCTCCAAACTCATATCGAAACACGATTAAATTGAGTTTCTAAATGTGAGTCTTAGCTTGTGGGGACGAGCGAGTTGGGATCGCACCATTTCTTGCATCATAAAAGATTTAAGTTCTATGAATATTATTTTCTTGAAATGTTATTCAAATTTTTAAAACTAAAATAAGGAATAGCACTTGTAGTATTTTCGAAATGGAAATACATGAGTTGTGAAATATCTTGGATTTAACTATTCTCAAATAGTTGATTTGTCTATGAACATCGTCATTGATTAATGTAAAGGTTTTGGGAGTTACTTAAGTTCACCGAGATTGACCTTTGATACTTTTTTCTCATTAGGTCATGAAACTACACGTGTCGGTATAGGCGTAAAACCTACCTTACGGTTGGGAACTACGGCAGAGTACTTCTCATTAAGGGGTACTATTGTGCTACTTTATTAGCACAGCTGAGTCTATTCGTGCGGCACAACGATGAGACGACGTGAGCAAGTAGGGTATATGATACTTGCGACTAGGTACATAACCTAGTTGACCTTCTTTCTTGTCGGTGATGGTATAGTGCTCCCGATAAATTAAAAATGTAACATGATTTGCAAATATTAATGCTAAAGAAAGACTTTGAAATATGTTTTACCATAGTATTTTATTTTATTTTCTAAACTGTTAATTGATATGAAGGCTTCTTTCTATATCAGTTGTTATTGCATATCTTATATCTTCTTAAGTTTTGTCCTATTTTCTTTTGGGGAACGATTAGTGATTCGTACTAGGCATGTGGAGCTTAGGCCTTTCGGCCACGTTTTCATTTATGTTTTCAGGGACTGGACCTGAGCAGCTTGGACCGTGTGGTTAGGGCAGCTCTACATTTTCAGTTGACGCTTTTGGTGAGACTCCACACTCGTACCCGTGGAGAACTTTATTATATTATTATCCTTTGAGTCATCCGGTTATGCCTTGGTTGGCTATTTCATTCTGTGTCATAGAGATTCTATAGACAATAGTAGTATTCATTTTGGGTTGTAATCCTATGGTTACTAATATGGCATGCATGAATAAAACTTTCTTTTATATTTATGAAGTTCTCTTTCAAAGAAAAATATTTAGTTAAATATATTATTCATGTCTTGTTTTATATCTTAAAATGATTGTACTTGAAGAGGCTTTCGCATCCTCCTGTTAGGCACATAGGTGAGTATTAATTTATGGGATGGTTCACTCGGGTCGGGTAGAGTACCGAGTTCCGGTCACGTGGTATTAGGGCATTACAGGAGAGACTACTGAGTCTGATAGAATTGGTGGTAAAAAAAGAGTGAGGGTGTTCAAAGAGATGTAAGGGGGAAGGGAAAAGAATAAGTGATTGAATCTCCACCTACTTCTATTGGGTTGACTGAGGAAACAAAGGCGATGGTGTTATGGAGTGAGGAAGTTGTTGAGGAGGAAGAAAGTTGGAGAGAAGAAGGAGGTAGTGGATCTGGTGATGCAAGTGTAGTAGGGGGCTGGTAAGGTTGAGGAAGAGGTTCCAAGAAATTGTTCCATCTGTGAAGGAACCCCTCAAAGAGTTATTGAAAAGGGTGTCTGATAGCTACAATCCAAAGAAAAAGAAAAATTCAGGAGTTAAAATCCCTGGAACTGCTAGGGCATACAAGAAGAGAAAGGCTGCCTCTTCTATCCCTATAGAGACTCCTCCTATAAGAAGAAGAGCTACAAGGAGTTAGAAGAAATGGAGTGAGGCTGAACTTGAAAGAGCCTTAGAAGAGAGTAAAAGAAAAGTTGTTGCAAAGGGAAAGAAGAAAGTGAATGAACCTATTGAGGAAATTAAGATTAAGGAGATGGACCTGATCCTTCATGATGAAGACGAGACAAAGGAGGTGGAGGTTGTGACTCCAAAAACAAAGAAAAGAAAGACTTCCAAAAAGAAGTTTTCTTCAAAGCCTATTGATGTAGAGCCTTCCGCCATGGCAAAAAGAACCAGGTTTGTTAGAAAATCTAGTAATGTGCAAGTAGTGGAAGAATAAGAAAGTGAAGAAGAAGAGGAAACTGATGAAGAACAAGACAGGATGGTGAATTTTGGAAAAATAATAATTCTGAAGGGTAGACTCCTCAGGGACTTGGAGGAGGAAGGAATGGTGATGCGGCTGGAGAAGCTAGAACTTCAGGGATGGAAAGACATGGTTCTTCAAATGGAAGGAAGATTAGCCCGAGCAGAAATTGTGGAGTTTATGGACAACTATGAAATCAAGAATGGCAAGGTTACCAATATAGAGAAAGGGGTGACAGTGAGCTTTGATGCCAAGGAACTGGGAGAAATTCTAGGGGTACCTGCTAAAGGGTACAATGATTACAAGAAGCTGAAATTGTCAAGCCTAGAAAACCTACCCACCTCCCTTGCCATTACAAGAAAATTTGCTGACAGTGAGTTAGAGCTACAACCCAAGGATGTGTATAAAATGAGATGAAGCTTGCTCATAAGATGTTCTTTGAATTTGTCAACAAGGTTGTTCTGCTCAGGTAAGAAAGAAGGCACATTGCAACTTTCATGGACCTAGTCCTTATGGAGTGCCTGGATAGGGGGAGGCAGATCAAATGGCCGGGGTTTATAATCCATCTCCTTGATAGGGTATTCACTGGCACCAAAACTCATGCCATACCCTATGGGTTCATTCTCACTGTTGTGCTTGCGCACATTAAGGTTCCCCTTAAGAAATGAGATGTTAGCACAAGCAAAGATCACTTTGGGGCCAATACCTTGAGTGCTTGTGACTATGAAGTCCATGTTGCTGCCAAAGAACCTGGTTCATCCAAGAGGGTACCTTGAACAGCAAAGTGAGAGCCTTGGTGCAGGAGAGTGTAGTTAAGGATGCTGAGATTGAGAGGCTGAAGAAGAGGGTGAAAGAAGTAGAAACTGAGAGGGATGCTCTCAGAACTGAGCTTGCAAAGGAAAGGGAGAAGAATGAAGGCATTCTTCATGACATGTTGAAGCTTCTTGAGGCCAAAAACCAATAATCTGGTCCTTTCCAGCCTTAAACCCTTCATATCCTAGTTAGAAAACCAGTGACCTGAATGAGATTTATTTTGTCTTTTTGCTCATGATGCAGTACCTTATTTCCTTCTATGCTTTGTGGATAACTCTTATCAATGATAATCACTGATTTTTGCACTAATTATTTGTTGATGTTTCTTAGATGGCTAATATCCTTGGATTGATAAGTGATACTTGACTCCATGATTGCATTTGAAGTAGCCTAGATGGCCATGAGTAAAATCTGCTAAAATCTGGTTATCTAACATAATTATGCAACTTTTCGATGATGCCAAAAGTGAAAGATAGATTGTGTGCCTTTTACTTTGGACTGTGATGTTTATAACCTAATGAACCTGGTCCTTGATGATTTGTGACTTTAAAATAGAAAGTGTTCTAACATTGTGTTCATGTTGAGCTGTGTTAAAACAAGTTTCATGCTTATGAAAAGCACAGAGTTTGTCATCATCAAAAACGGGGAATTTGTTGGCCTAAGTAAGTTTTGATGATTGACAAAAGAGACACATGCATGAACCTAGTCCATACACAGTATATATAGGGCACATGCAGATTTAAGCATAAGACATGCATGTGAAGGAGATAAGCATAAATGGTTAAATCTGATATCTCCTAAACGAAAATGTTGCATAAATGATAAGGTGCAGGATTCCTTACTTGAAGAGAACTCTATCCTAGATAAGAGAAGAGTTAGAAGTTGAAGATAACTAGAACTCTTCTACCATGGAAGAGTATGACATTAGAAATCTAGTTAATCATATTCTACTATATATATTTCAGGATGTTCTCATTTTACATGCATGCACAAACGCTGAAGTTAAACAAGAGTTGAGAGCAAAATAGCAAGGCATTTTGTAAGCAATTCCCGTGTGATTCAAGTGTGCGAACTTGAAGCTACATGAACCAGATAGAAGAACCAATTCTAAGTTTTTGTCTTTTATTTTAATTTCGTTGTAGTAGGGCTTTTGAGTTGTATCTTTCAGCTTTCTCTAGAAGTATTTGTACTAGGTACTCTGAGTGTATTATTCAAGTTAGAGTTAACTTGAAATTGTCGCAACAGCCTGAGGCTGGTTTCCACAAATGGTTAGAGGTAATCCTCAGGTTTACAAGATTTTTGTAAACGCTATTTTTGGTCAGTGATTTAGTGAAGTGTTGGGAAAAATTTTACTGGGTAGTAGGTCGTGGGTTTTTCACCTTTTGAGCCAGGTGCTTTCCACATAAAAATACTTGTGCTCTTTACTTCCTGTATTTATTATTCTATAACTGTAGTATAAGAAACACATAGAAGAACCAGGTCCTTCTATAATCCATGCACGCAAAAAATTGGACACCACATAAATCACCATCCATCTTGTGTGGTATTGAAGTATAAAATATCAATTGATATTAGAGCGGGTTATACTTGAAGAGGCTAGCACTTTAGGAGAAGATCAAGATGGTTTTCACATTCATTTGTTGTAATTCTAACTCAATATAGGTTACTAATGCCAACATGATACGTAAAGAATATTTCATAGATATAGGAGGAAAAGTCTATGTATAATAGATTCCTTCCTTTTGAGTGAATCCTTTAGCAACGAGTCTTGCCTTATATTTTTCTATATTGCCCAATGAGTCTCTTTTAGTTTTAAAGAGCCATTTACATCCAATGGCTTTTACACCATCATGTAACTTAACAAGATCTCGTACCTCGTTACACTTCATAGAATTCATCACTTCTTTTGTAGCATTGTATCACAGTTCTAATTCTTTACAACTCATAGCTTGTGAAAAAGACTCAGGATCATTTTCGGCTCTAATGTCAGGTTCTTGTTGATACACAACATAGTCATTAAAAATTACTAATTTTCTTTCTCTAGTAGATATTCTTAATGTTGTATCAATATTTTCCTGAGAATCATGTTGTTCAACTAGTTGCTCAATAGTTTCGGGAATTTCTTGAACAACTTAGTCTATTGGGATATTCTCATCAGCTTGTGGAACTTCAATTACTGTTTGCTCAACACCTAATTGTATTTGAGGAGTACGGTGCACAATAGCTAGTCTTTCACTTGAAGTGGAAGGTTGATCGTTTATAGATATTATGCTCTAAAATAGATCACTCCCACTGATCAAGTCATTTTTAAAGAAATTTTACATTTCTTGATTCCACCATTCTAGTGCTATGAGATGGACAATAAAATCTGTACTCGTTAGACCTTTCGGTATATCTAATAAAATATCCATTAATGCTCCTCGAATCCAGTTTTTTTCTTGTGGGTTGTATACTCTAACTTCAAACGGGCATCCCCATACACGTATATAATGCAAACTTGATTTCCAACCTTTAAATAACTCAAAAGGTATCTTTTGGACAGCCTTGGTTCGAAATCGATTTAATATATACACTGCTGTTTTAAAAGTTTCAATCTAGGATTTAGGTAGCTTAGAGCTACTCAGCATACTTCGCACCATGTCCATTAAAGTTTGATTTCTTCTTTTCGCTACACCATTTTGGTATGGAAAATCAGGCATAGTATATTGGGAAACACTCCNAATTCCAATCCGAGGTCAAATGCTAAAAAGTCAAACCTGGTCAACTCTTTCAAATTTAAATCTCCCTAGTTGAGAATCATTCTTCCAAATCAGTCCTGAATAACCTGAAAACCAAAATTAACGATTCACACAAATAAAAATACATCATACAGAGCTACTCACAACCGTAAATTACCGAGCGAAGTGCAAGGTTTCAAAACGACCGGTTGGGCCGTTACATTCTCCCCCACTTAAACATACTTTCATCCTTGAACGTGTCCAGAATTGTTCTCAAAGCCATCAACCCGCCGTATAACCTTGCCATGCACATACACGGGGGTGATCCCACGTCACCCTATCCCATACATGTCCGATAACACAACATAACTGATATTTCTCAATTCAACCTAGCCCACAAGCCTTAGAATATAACTTCTAACATCCGGAATTTCTTATAAGATCTGAATTTCGCAACCTACACCCCGTATAAGTCTGAACAAAATGTACCAAGCCGCAACCATAACCCAAAATACAATCGTATGATATATCACATAACACAGATACTCGAAGTAATGATTTCTAATCACAGTAGCTGCTCTAAACAAACCAATGCCAGTAATAACCTCATGTCAAACCAAACCTCATCCTAAAACCTTCGTACACTGCCGATGATGAAAGAAACACGCGGAAACTCATAACCATTCATCGGATCAACCAATAACGAAACTCTCTCTCCTTCGACAAGAACTATAGCAAATTTCTAAGCCGACTTTCGATATTATCCTTCCAACCATGCTGTAATCTATTCCGATAGTATCCATCCTAGGTCCAATGACCTTATCACATACAACATGACCACTCTAGTGACATGACACATCAATACAATTTGAAGCCACAACCCGTGCAATCCGTGCACCAATAAGCAACAATGCAAATGTACTCAATCACGAAAATGACTCAAACAAGAGAACCGTCCCGCAAGCTCAATGGGTAACACCACAACGCGATGCTAAGAACCCATCACACACCGTAGAATTATAACACACGAATCTAACACAAAGGATCATATCTCAACATAACTCTGCCGCAATGCGCGACCCCATCCAAACACTGGCCCATATGAGACACCTCGAGCCACCATGCTCAAAATCAATAACCATGCATAATTCGACATCAAGTACCTAAAGTGCATTACCATAACCACGGAGAAGCCAATGAAACAATGCCACCCAAAACTTGAAAGGACATAACCAATACGCAATCAATCATGCAATACCCAAATACTCATCTCGCTCAAATTCCGCTATAAGGCCCCAAATAGAACAGCACTATATGTGCATATAACCAACAGATCACAACTCCTCGTAGCATAGAAGAGTAACTCACAGATCATTGCAGAACACGAATAAGCTCAACAAAAATCGAATGACACATCCTTAAACAATAGCAGTATGGAGCCAACCAATCCGGCTCGGTGTAGAATACACATCCTAGTTGGGCCTACCAATGAACTCCCAAATCTGCTCTAGTCACCCACAGATAGATAAATAACCTCCGAAAGTCCATAATGGCTGAATCATAACACATTCTATCATCTTGCTAGATTTGGCCACAACTTCACAGTCCACAACCATGAAACGATCTGCTCTTGAGAACTCCTAATCTCCAAATCCATAGAACACACGAATCACCATATTTGATCCCAACTCTACCGCTAGAATGTCTAACACATCTCTCATACATGATCATCCCACAAGGAATACTTTTAAAATTCTTCTGTGCCACATAGCAAAATTTGAATATCAACAGTCAATCAACCAGGAGAGTGCCGCAGTACCCGTGAAGTATCCATAAATCAAAACACATTATCCCTTCTGAAATATATACTCTCATCAAGCCATACCAATTAGTAATATCAGTTACCTAGTCATCTAAACCCGCCCATGCTGCCTATGAATCTATGCCTTTCCTTTTCAAACTGACCTGTGACCTTGCACATGCAAATCTTAATCCCACACAACATCACATCTACCATGCCATCCTATGAAAAGTACAAAATCTCATAATCAACTTTGAGTCCCAAGCAGAATACATACCCGATCAGTCAGAAACCTTCCATTTGATCTCATCACGGAGAAAATCCCAATACGCTACATATTCCTCACGTCGGTAGGAAATATACTCCTCGAACCGTGGTAAAAACCATTGAGAACTCTTTGAAATCCATTTGCACATAACCAAGCTATCAAAACCGAATCTCTCTAACTCAACCCAGTCACACAGGTCGCCAAAACCCAAGAACATTGCCACGAAACACCTGTAGAGACTAGCCACGTCATAAGATCCAAATGACCGATCATACCCATTACTGTGCTGATCCCACCTACTACTAAGTTGTCCTATTTCTCCAAGTCCTTTCCAAATTGCCTTTATATTGATACTTCTCCTTGCTAGGACACCACGATCCTTAACCAAAATTCACCACACAAGAGACCCTAGTATAAAACCAAAATGTCCTAAGGCCCATAAGCCGATGACTTCCCTCTTAAACATCCCAAAGCACCACAACCGCGACACCCACTCTAAGGAGACCTTATGTGAACCTAAAATTGTTTCCTCCACCTTCTTGATGTTGAAATGCATAATCCACAACGGTACAAAAATGCCACAAGTCTCGACACCATCCAATATAACTCTCAGTTTCTAGCCATATACAAATCTTGAAAATTCCAAATCGCTACATATAAATCTTGAATCCAACAGAACCATTCTCGAGAGTCATCCACTCTACTCAAATATAAATTAAACAGATCAAACAGACCGAACGACCTGTGCTTCATTAGCACACCAACACCCAAGGGAGTAACCCACACTCCTAAGCAACTGAGCAGATTCCTACTCCATGTACACTACACCCTTCACGAATAACCACTCAATTATTTTATGATTCTCATATACCCATAGAGTGTAATACAACCTGTATTCCGAATTTCCTTTACCTGAGTCATCCTCGATCTCGACCTCTGCAAGTCAAAACTGATTCACTAATATACCCCGAACCGAAACCAATATAACACATAACCGTGCAATCAACTCGTCGATAGCAGACTCCCCCACTTGGCTCAAAGCCACAGAACAAAATACTCGATAACATCACGATACCCATACTGTATTACTGACAGAATTCCACACTAAAATTCAACTAAATCCTTCGTAAGCTCATGTAACACAAACGATATAATACCTCAAATCATCTGCAAATCTCGCATTCATCCTCGTGATAGTCAGGTCAACTGTTACAACTCAAATCGCACAAATATCATTGACTGGTAAAGGAGGACTCTTTATGAAACATCATAGAAATCACACAACCTCACGACACCTTGCAGGAGATAACCCACCTGCTTTGTCTCAAACTAACATCTCTCTATACCCTTCCACAGTCATGACTACTACGCAATCACTTAATCTTCTCGATTCTAAACTCATCAACAAGACATGAGAATCTACTTTACTCCACAACTAAACAACATGAGAGATCCCTCAACACACCCATAACTCGAGACCATACGCCAAATCAAGACAGAAATTAGACACCCCATAGTCCTTGCTACATCTCAAGTAAACTCTTATCGCCACATTCGAACAATCTAAACACATATCGCAGTCTCATCATACTCACCACATAGTCATCTAATCACAAATTCCACTAATAAGGACACCAAATGGACCTATAAGTCTCAAAAGAACATGCTCACACAATCGAAATATCTGTGCTCAGGCTACCATCAAAATCTGCCCTTAAGTCCTCCAGACCGGCCAATCATCAGCATGACAAAATCATATCTCGCACCTCAACCATGGAATCACAAGCCGTCGATGCACAGCTGATACCGAGCACGCAAGGAATTTAAAGAGTTACGCTTCAAGATGAATCAATGCCATACGATAAGGAAAGAAAGATGGGAAGTATATCCTAAATGCCCTACAACCTCTCAAAAATAGGTATGGACGTCATCATACCGATCCGCAAGACTCTACTAGACACTTGCTCATGACTTGTAGAACGTATGAACCTAGAGCTTTGATACCACCTTGTCATGATCCAAAATCCACTAGTCGTGATGGCACCCAACCCACTAGGTAAGCCACCTAATAACTATCCAATTTCAATAATATTTAACATGACAATTAAACGATAGTAATTTACTGAATTTTATACATTTTTCAAGGACTGGTAGTACAAATCATGAGCTTTTAAGAATACAATTTACAAAGCTGAAATGAAATAAATACATTGTCTGTTTGAAAAGTACATAAACAGAGTTTTATAGATCTAAAGCTACCACGAACAAGGAACAGCTACAACCGGGATGCAGGTACATCTTCAATCCCGCTCCTATCGAACACAACAACATCAGGAACCAACATCTACACGCAAGGTGCATAAGTGTAGTTTGAGTACAACCGACCCCATATACTAAGTAAATAACAAACCTAACCTTAGGTTGAAAGTAATGACGAGCTAACAAAAAGGGTCGGGTCCAACACCAATATTCCACAACAGTTCATAACAGCATAGCATAAGTAACAAACGAGTATCTCAGAAATAAAAGGCTCAGTTTGTTCACAGTTCCAGAAAAATAGGCATTTCTTTTCAAGTATCTCAGTGAAAATCCAAATCTTTTACCAAAAAAGCCAAAATACGAGTAAGTTTGAAAACTGTAATTTTTCCAAATATCCTTTCCACAATAAATAAGATGTTTTATTTTTTTCTTTCCAGATAGCAAGTGTGAAATACCTCTATATGCCTACATATCAATGTGTGTAAAAAGTCATGAATGATGTGATACCGTACACCATGAGAAAAAATACATCTCTATGCATGTATGTCATATGTGCATGCTAATGCCATGTATCTCAGAGATGAATCATGTACTCACACTCTCAGAGTACTCAATCTCATTGTCTCATACTTTTCACTCATCATGCTCAACCACTTGGTACTGTATATGGCCCACACGGCCCAGGGAAGATCCATCCCGGAATATATACATCACTGGCCATCAGTCACTCAGTACCGAGGAAGGCCAATCCGGCCCCATGGAGAAGATCCATCTCCAGATATATAAATGCTTCGGACAAGATTCATGTACAGGGAATATCCATCCCTCAATATAATCAGCCACACTCACTGGGGGTGTACAGACTCCGGAGGGGCTCCTACAGCCCAAGCGCTATAATCCGCACGGACAACTCACGTGCTATAATATCAATATCTGGATATACACGGACAACACACGTGCTGTAGTATCACTATCCTCACAAATAGGCCCCCGGACTCACTCAGTCATCAATCTCTCTAGTCTCACTCACGGGCTCACAATGTCATGAAACTAGCCCGACAACACTGATATGATGTATCAATAAATAACAACTAAGACTGAGATATGATATGAATGCATGAATATGACTGAGTACGAAATATCAATAAAATCAGTGAAATGACAGCAAGAAACGACCACTATGGGTCCCAACAGTATCGGCATAAAGCCTAAACATGATATCTAGCATGATTGATAGCTCATTTACTTTATCGCATGGTGAAAACACGGATATTAACAAAATAGGACTACTATGCAGTGCCATGAAAATAACAGAGTCCCAATTCACTTGGTGCGTACCCGTCACCTAGCATGTTCGTCACCTCAATACCAATCACATAACACGTATTTCGGAGTTTCATACCCTCAACACTAAGTTTAGAAGAGTTACTTACCTCGAACAAGCCAATACCAAATGCCGAGCAAGCTAAGCGATGCTTCAAAGATGCCATCACATGCGTAGAGACCTCCGAACGGCTCAAAACTATTTAAAAGCAACTCAAATACATCAAATAAAGCCCAAGGAAACAATTCCAAATGAAAAAGGTTGAATCTTTAATCAAAATCCTAAAACCGGCCAAAACATCCAGCCCGGGCCCATACCTTAGAACCCGACAAAACTCATAAAATCTGACAACCCATTCAATTACGATTCCAACCATACTAGTTTCACTCAAATCCGACTTCGAATCGATGTTCAAAACTCAAATATTCACATTATGAAACTTTAGGCCAAAACCCCCAATTTCCTCTTTAAAATTCACAATCCAATTACCAAAAATGAAGGTAGATTTATGAAATATAACCAAAACCGAGTAAAGAACACTTACCCCAATTCATATGGTGAAAATTATCTCAAGAATCGCCTCAATCCGAGCTTCATAGCTCCCAAAATGAAGAAAGAACCAAAACCCTCGATAATATAGCTTCTGCCCAGCGATTCCGCATTTGCGGACAATTCGTCGCACCTGCGACCACCGCTTTTGCGGACAAACATCGCATCTGTGAAAAATGGCCTTGCCCAGCAAACCCCGCACCTGTCAAACTCCGCATTTGTGAAGACACTCACACCTGCGCTTCCACTCGACGCACCTGCGCATCCGCACCTGTGCCCTATTCTCCGCTTCTGTGGGCCTCCTTATCCAGCTCTTATCTCGCATCTGCGATGCATTTGTCGCTTCTGCGTCCATCGCACCTGCGTAAATCAGCCGCATGTGCGATCACACCAGAACCAACAACTTAGCAAAAATCCAAAAATGCAATGAAATGATCTGAACCTCGTTCGAAACTTACCCGAGCTCCTCTGAACCCCGTCCGAACATGCCATCTAGTTCCATAACACAATAGGACCTACTCTAGGCCTCAAAACACACATAACAACATAAAAATGACGAATCATACCTCAAATCGAAATCCATGAACTTTGAACTTCAAACTTTCACAACCGATGCCGACCTATCACATCACGTCCGATTGACGTCAAATTTTGCACACAAGTCACATTCGACATCATGGACCTGCTCCAACTTTCGGAATCGGAATCCGACCCCGATATCAAAAAGTCCATTACTGGTCAAACTTTCCAAAATTTCAACATTCGCTATTTCGAGCCAAATTCAACCATGGACCTCCAAATCACAATTCGGACGCGCTCCTAACTTCAAAATTACCCAGCGGATCTAATGGAACCATCAAAATTCCAATCGAAGGTCAAATGCTAAAAAGTCAAACTTGGTCAACTCTTTCAAATTTAAAGCTCCCTAGTTGAGAATCATTCTTCCAAAACAGTACGGAATAACCTAAAAACCAAAACCGACAATTTACACAAATCAAAATATATCATACGGAGTTACTCAAGCCCATAAACTATCGAGCGAAGTGCAAATACTCAAAACGACCGGTTGGGTCGTTACATCTCTACAAAAAATTTGTAATATGGATTGTAGAACCAGAATCAATACACCATGTGTTATGATTAACATAAGTCATATTAGCTTCATAACTTACAAGAGAGATTTAATTACTTTTCTTCTCACGCTATTTCTGAAACTTGACGCAATCCTTAATCATGTGGCTCTTTTTTCTACATAGGAAAGACAATGATTCTTTGTTTTATGTCACTTTCAAGGGGTGACTTTCCTTTATCCTTTTTTCTTAGCTTGATATTTCCTATTTCCTTGAGTAGCCATGAATGCACTTTCTCATGTTTTCATCAGTAATCATCCCTACTCTTGAATGCACATGGTCAGAAGTTCATTAAGAGATCATTTATCCTTATATGTGTTATAAGAGATCTTAAATGGAGCATACTATTGCGGAAAAATGTTTAATATATAGTGCACAAAGAAAGTCTCAGACATTTCAACCTTGAAGTCTTAATTGAGCCGCTAAGTCGCGCATTTTCATGATGTGCTCACATACATCTCTCACACTGGTGAGCTTTATCGATGAGAATTTCATAATTAAGGTGTTGGCAAGTGCCTTATCTAAAGTCTCAAATTGTTCATCAATAGCCTTCAGTAATGCCTTGACATTGGTTATACTGTTCGATAGAATCGCAAACACTAGCAATAATTTTTGTCTTGATGAACGTGGGTACTCAAGCGGTTAGATTGCTCCCTTTGTTCATGAAGAGCAATTTCACCTGAAGTGCTAATTTCAGTGATATGTGGTTCGTCTTTCCTAATAGCATAATCAATGTCCTTGCATCCTAAATGAAGGATAATTCACTCCTTCCAAATCTTATAATTATCACCATTAAGTTTGAAAATATCACAGGTATCAGAAAAATTTGCAGGTTACATAACTGCAAAAATGATACATACTTAACATAGATTTGAAGCAAATAAACATATATATCACGATTCACTAATTGAAACCACGTAAAAAGTGAATCTAGGGACATAAAAATTGCCTGCAGGCTAAATTTTAATTCAATTAGATTCATTCTTTATGATTGAATTGTCAATTTTATTACTACAATGATATTCTATCTTTATAATAAAAACTATCAAATTTTAATTCGTAATTTCTGTAAATAACTATGAAATATCATTCAATATGTTATCCTAATCAATTACGCAAAAATGTAATAAAATTCTTAAAATATATTTTGCATAATTAATTACAATATTATTGTATTTTTCTTATTTGGTCCTTAACTTTAAATTTTATTCAACCAAAGTTGTTGTGGCTACTGATTAAATAAAATAACTTAGATCACTTAGCATTAATCTCAAAACTTTAAAAATAATTTAATGTCTATAATTTCATTATGTAATTTTAAACATTATATATATTTTTATGGGATAATGCATAAAATCCTCCTAACCCATGACCATATTACCAACTACACACCGTTTCTTTTTGGGGGGTCCTATTACCCCACTGAACATATTTTGACGAGAATTTATTTAATATTATATGCTCAATTAAACCCGACCGTGACCTCACCTCTTCCAAGCGCGTGAGGACTAAATTTAAAAGGGTCGTCTGCTATACAATCGCCAAGCGCTATTCCAAATAAGCCATAAGAAAGGGTCCCAAATGTTAAACTCAGTTCTTTTATTTGAACTCATTATGTTATCACTCTTTTTAAAGTTAAATGGACTATCTGCCATTGTTGAAAAAAATTCTCTGATGCTGCTGAAATTGAAGAGGCGAGTTTCAATCTATAGACTATAAATTACTAATCTTTAGTCAATTCGATTTCATAACCTTTATTTTAGGGTTTGAAATTTCTTCCCCAATTTTTATATTTTAGGAATTAGGGTTATGAAATGGCAAATACCAACTTGAATAGATTTTGTATGGACGATGAAGACCCAATGCTCAATGTTGAAATGCGATGCAAACATGAAATTTTGTTGCAAATGCAGACTTCCTGGTCGAAGCGTAATCCTGGATGAAGATTTTGGTCTTGCCCCTACTATGGTGTATGTGTTCATTTCTAACCCATCTATTGTGATTGATTAACTTTGTGTATTGTCAATAAATTGATTCCAATTTATGAAATTTTCAGGTCAAGAGTTGCAAAATTTTTTAATGGAGGGACAATAAAGTTGACGAAAGATCGAAATTTATTCTTCCAAGATTGTTCGAAAAAATTAAAGAGATGGAAGAAGATTTTGTGCTTTATGATAGCCTCAAGATGCAGTTGGTTGAGCTTGAAAGTCTAAAAAATGCCAACATTAATTTTGCTGTGACTGACGATAAAGAGAGGGGGCAAAGGAGAAAAAGAAAAGAACCTGGTGTTGGTTTAATAGGAAGTTCATTTTATGTATTGTGATTTGTCTTTGTTGTTATGTGTTGATTACAACCTAATCCAAATTGACAACGTGGAGAGTGATCAAATGAAGTTGCAATATCAGGTATTTTATGTTATAGCAATTATGTAGAAGTGTTTGGTTAAGGTTGAAATAACTCTGTTTTGTTGTCATTGTGGTATGTAATTTCATTTTAGTATATGCTATTTGGAAGTTAATTATGTATTAGTTGCTCACTTGGTATGATCGATTCCCAGATTCTTTCAACTACTATGTATAAGTCACATTGACGTTTTGTGTAAATGGCAAGACACCACTGAATTTCATAGAAATATAGCTGTAACATTCCATAAATACCACCAAAATCAGTCAACAAAACATCAAATGTACTAAGGTAACATTTGAAAACTAATAATACATTATCGTTCTAAAAGGATAAAAACTGCATACTGCAGTAAAAAAAAACAACTAAATATCTGGCTTAGGATAAAAAATGTCTGCTTGTAGTCAACCAAAAATATCAAATAATTATTTACTTGTAGATTACAGTCAACAAAAATAACCAAACCTACTATTCTGGCTTAGGTTGTTTGAACCACTAGTCCTTGTTTGAATTCTATGTTGCCCTCTAATCTCTTGAAGCCTTTATGTTGTGATTGCTGGTTTTTTCTTCCATTTCAGTCCACTACTTAGTTCGAAACCAATGGACTCTATTCTGGTNGGGAATGTGCAGAACTACTATTCTGGCTTAGGTTGTTTGAACCACTAGTCCTTGTTTGAATTCTATGTTGCCCTCTAATCTCTTGAAGCCTTTATGTTGTGATTGCTGATTTTTTCTTCCATTTCAGTCCACTACTTAGTTCGAAACCAATGGACTCTATTCTGGTACTTGGCGTGGATATTATTATACTACCTGGCATGCCAGGCTACAAATAAAGAATAACTAGATAAGTTATTACAAATATACAAAATATATTGAATATCATAAAGAATATACACTTACATCCAAAGTTTTAAAGCCATTTTTAGCTTGAAACACACCCATTCCCACCATAAATGCATTAGATGTTGATGATGTACAAGGTGCAGAACATTCAAACCAACTGGCTAGTGAATGATGAGCAACATATGTTGTATTAGGTGCTGATGGAGTTGCATTCCAAGATCCTCCTCTTCCCCTACCTCTACTAGCTGTAACAAATGATGCATTAAGTACAACAGATATTGTATTATTTGATCTGCCTCTTCCCCTTCCTGTACTAGCTGCTGTAATAGGTGCAGTTGATGTAGCAGCAATAGTAGATGTTACAATACTTGAAAATTCAGCAGCAGTAGAGGCATTATGTGCAGTAGATATTGATTTTCTAGGTCTTTCTCTCCCTTTTTTTGCAGCAGGTTCAACTTCTACATTTCTTGATTTCTAACAAATAATAAACAGTAAGATATAGTGTTTGAATTTAAAAGAAATTAGATACAATTAGTTATACTATATTACCTTTGGTCTAGAAGTTCCATTTGATGGTGCAACAACAGTTTCTGAACCTGATGGATCTGTAGCACTCTTATGAAACCCCCTCTTGTTATGACCAACACCCTTGCAGATGCTACACCTCATGACAAGTCCAATTTTAGGCAACTTTCTAAATTTTTTTTGTTTCAGTTGCTTCTTTTTTTTTTTAACCTTTTTGGGCTTTCCAGGCACACTTTTCACCGCTGGTAGTGCAATAGGAGGGTTAGTAGATGCATGCCACAATTCCATACTATTGAGTGGTTAAAAGAAGTGAGAATATATCATCAAATATGTCTCCTTCGTGTAGCGGTTATCAACATAGTCAGCTGGCTCATACCCTTTATAGTACATTACAACTATGGCATGTGGACATGGTATCCCCTTCAACATCCAAACCCTACAACTATAAGTATTATTTCTTAGGCAAATACTATGTTGGTTTGTTCCCTCCCTAACCTGATATCGTGTATCTTCATTAAAAAATATTGTACACCTCATTGACTTTTCAATATTTTCCTCTAAGACTTTTAATGCCATTGGAGAAAGGTTACAGGACCATGTATTTGCAAATTCCCTTAACTTAGCTATTCTAGTCATCATCTTGATTCTTATTTCTTCAAGTATGGTAATAATGCATGGTCTTGTGCCTTGCAGCTAGGATCCATGCATTAAAACTTTTAACCATATTATTATTTACTGCATCACACTTGACTTTTACGTTAAAATACACCTTACACCAAGTCTCTTTGTTATAGTAAAAATGATCATCAACTATGTTCTTACCAATCATATTGAGTACTATCAGATTTTTCTTGAACCCAACCTCATATGTACTTCTAGCACACTTTCAGAACAACATCCTCCTATGAATCCCTCTCCAATTCCTTGAACAATTTGTAAGGATGTGCCTGGCATGCATCCGGTGCTCACAAGCTGGTATAATATCTTGAATTGCTGCTAGTAGTCCCTACAGAAAAGGAAATTGGTCAGTAATCAAACATGAAAACACAAAAAAGAATATAAAAAAGTCTGGAATGATATACCTTTTGCATGTCTGTAATCAAGGTGAAACTCCTGCCATCTCCTAATTCCAAATCATCCTAAGCAAAGATACAAAGCATATCCAGGTATTTTTGTTCTCATATTCCACTACTGCCCAAGCAAGTGAAAGCATTTGGTTGCCGACATCCTTGGCAACAATAACTAAACTCCCTTCAAGAAACAACCATGTAAAACTGTGCATTTTCTGCACCCCATAAATGCATTCTTCAATGCACCAAAACAGATGTAGAAACTTTGAAATACTTTTTTACCAGATTCATCAGCTTCACCAAGTTTCACCACACATGTACTCTCAGGGTTGGTCCTTAACAATTCATCCCTATAATTAAGAATTCTTCCAAACTCAAGAATATGGTCACCCATAATTTCTTTCAATACTTTGGCTCTTGCTTTCCTAGCTGTGGTCTTGCCAGCATGCACTTTAAATTTCTTCCTAATTAACACTTGTAACTTGAACACTCTTATGTTTGGTTGTTCGGCTATTTTATCTTTAAACACTTTAGCCAGGTATTTAGAATTGCACAAGTAATTTCTGGTGGCCCTATTACACTTGTGAACTGGATTATAAGTCCTAAGCATAAAATTATTACTTGAAGTGTCAAGTCTTGCATACAACAACCATGAATAACTATCCTTGCACCAGTCATCTCACTCTGACTCTTGATAGCTCATTCACATACTTTTCCAATCGAAACCTCATTTGAACATCATACTTGGTTACTGCATCTCTAAATTTATCCACATCTGCAAAAATCATACGCAGTTGTCACATAGCTTTTTTAGCTGTGGGATCATAAACTACCTTCTTGGTAGAAGAAGATCTTCTTCTTGGTAGATTTACCCTAACTTCTTCCACATCTTCAACCCAACATTCATCTTCATCTGTTTTAATACTACAAGCATAAGAACTTGGGTAATATGGTTCATCACCCATATCCTACCTTCTATACTTTTTTTAACTGTTTCAGTTTCATCAAACCCCAGATCTGGTCCAGCTACACATGCAACATTATCNTACCTTCTTGGTAGAAGAAGATCTTCTTCTTGGTAGATTTACCCTAACTTCTTCCACATCTTCAACCCAACATTCATCTTCATCTGTTTTAATACTACAAGCATAAGAACTTGGGTAATATGGTTCATCACCCATATCCTACCTTCTATACTTTTTTTTAACTGTTTCAGTTTCATCAAACCCCAGATCTGGTCCAGCTACACATGCAACATTATCGAGGTCAGCAGGAGCTCTTTCCTTTCTTTTTCTTCTCTGGAAAGACTTTCTCTCAGCCCTAAACTCTTTGAACTCTTCATGTATATCACTTTCATAATCCTCTACACCATCACCAAAAAAATTATTGTCTTCATAACTTGAACTATCTTCAGTTGAGTTGTCAGATTCCTACTCAGTTGAGGATGAATCTGGATTTGGATCTGCTAGAGGAGCTGTTGGATCAGTAGATGTAGGTGAAGTTGCTTCTGCACCATTTAAAGCCTCCTCACCAACCCCAATATTTTGAATAGCACCTGCTTCAATAGTTCCGTCCCCTTTATTAAAGGCTGAACCAGATTCCTCTATACCCATGTGCTAGACATATACTTTCAAAATAGCTCCATTTTGCAAGAACTGTGCAATTCTTGAAAGCTCCCTGCCATTGTTTATATTTTCTATAATGCCACTGTTAGATGACCTAACACTAAATGTTCAACTGCTGTTGTACCCCAATTGTTTAATATAGTCCACCAACTCAAAATAAAATATAGTATCAACATTAACATTCACATATTTAGTCATTACCCTACCCACATATATTGGTTCCCCACTTTCAACCTCTAAGACCCCACCATGAAACAATCTCAAAGTCACAAATATAAACACACTCATACCTGAATGCAAATAAATAATAATAATAAATTCAGACAAATCCCCAACAATAAAATTATTGTGCCGAAAATAGGGCAGCACTAGAAAACTATTTGTTTACTTACAACCAAAAACACATTATTGTAAACACGCAAAATCAAAACTTTAGTATTAAAATCGACATGCAAACCCTTCAGCTTCAAAATCAAAATCTTATAATTTTGTACAATGACAGATGTTTTATAAAACCCTAAACTACCAAAAAATTAATTAAAGACGGTAAAGAACTAACCTTTAGTCTTGGATTGTGACGAATAAATAGCTAATGGTTCTGCACTGACCTTGATTGTAACACCACAATATCAAATTAAACCCTAGATTGTAACGCCCTACTGAAACTGAAGACGATAAACTATAAAAACAGAGATTACATAATTCTTTGCGTTATATTAGAGCCGATTTTGTAATAGAATAAAGAGAAAATTATGATTGGAGTGATTTTATGGAAGGAATCAAAGAGGGAAGATTGGAAATTTGGTTTGGACCGTAGAAGATGGGAGAGTATGAAAGGAAAGAATGAATGGTGGTCGAGTTTAATTTAGTTTAAAATAAAAGGGATCTGATAAAATAAAAGGGAATTGGGTGGGACCCATTAGCGCATGTATATACCGATAGTATTATAAATGAGGGTCGGATTTAATTGAGCATATAATATTAAATAAATTCTAGTCAAAATAAGTTAGGGGGGTAATAGGACCCCCGAAAAGAAAAGGTGTGTAGTTGGTAATATGGTCATAGATTGGGGAGGATTTTATGCATTATCCCTATTTTCATTTGATCAAGGTTGTTGTGGCTAAATCTTAATTAAATAAAATTATATGATCACAAGATATTAAATTAAACCACAAAAGGAATAAGTATTTCTTGCCGGAAATATTATGGGCTCACAAATTTATAACTTTAGAGTATTCGCAAGCTTTCATCTTAATCTTTTCCTTTAGTATGTGGTAAACTTTAAAAATAATATTAAATCTCATACCATAAGTGGGCCTTTCAGTAACCCAAAGTCCCAATATTTTTTTATACGAAAAATTCTAATAAATAAATAACTTAAGATGGCTCACACGGTCTGAAAGATAAGTCTTTGTGTAACATAAAAGAATACATATTTCTTATGAATCAAAGATAAGCCGTCTTCAACCTTCAGTCGGGTATTTTCGATCCGATCACAAACCCGTTTGCAACCTATACTATTTTCATCATTCAAGAAATAAAATTATATTTAAAATTACATATTATGTTAGAAAATAAGTTTCCTTATGATTTCTAACATTAGTTTGCATCAAAAGTTGTAAGATTACATATACAAAAATCATAATGCCATTTTTGAACATCTATGCAAACTCCGAAAGTCACAAGACAGTTGAAATTGCTCCGATACCATCTGTAAGACATTCCACACAATCTAAGGAATGTCTAAGCAATTACAAAGAGGAATTTCACAGCGGAAATAAGAGGATTGGCATACTCTGCCATTATTGTGAAGTCGGTGTCGGAATTGGAGTCGATTTTTCTACTCCGGCGAGCCTTTATTCAGTAAGTCTTCTAAGCATGCAAAACCTCACTCTTGGATGGTACGGAGATTAAAGATTTTTTTGCTTAGGGACCCCTATCCATGCCTTCATTTTTACACTGTTCTACCATCAAGAACCGTTACTTTATCAGATGAATAAATGGGCAATATCTAATTTTTGGCAGCCGATTCTTTATGAAACGTTTCAAATAATTATGTTGAAACGGAGTTTCAACTTGTCCAAATTAATCGGACCATAATTGTGAAACGTTCAATAGAGAACATTACCAACATTGGACCCACCCTCACCCTACCCTTACCTCCTGCCCCCACTTTGCTCCACCCCTCCTCACCCCACCCCACCCTAAATAAAAATAACTTTATAATCAATGAAATGATGGTTAATATTTATTCAATTTAATTTAGGTATAAATTTGTAGACTTAGTGATATTTTATAAAAAGAATATTTGCATAATTAATTATTAAAAGAATATATTAAACAATGAAAAAATTCACCAAATTATATTTTTTATATTAATGATAAATAGGTTTAAATAATTTGTCGCAAAAGAAATCAGAATAATAAAATATGCATAAAATCGTAAACCAAAAAAAAAAATAATTTATGTTCTAAAGTCAAATCTCAAGAAATGTCTCTGAAATTTAGGAGTAAAATCATAGACTTATTAGTGGCCTTTTAAAAATTGTTTGATTTAATCATCATTATTGCCATTTTATTTTCCGTTATTAGTGGCACAGCCGACGATCTATGACTTGTGGATCCGAATATTCCATTAGATTAAAAGTAAAAACGAACAAAATGAAGGGGAAAAGCTAGAGGATACATAAATAAAATCTAGAATTATCCAATAATATGCTTTATCCTCTTCAAGTAGGCTTTGATTCGCCAATATCGAAACACTCTCTCTTGTCAAAAAAGTAAGTTTCCCTTTTAGTTTAAACCAAACAAATGACCAATGATAATTTTGTTTAAACAAAAGGGCCCCCCCTAAAAACCCACTTGCTATGTACAACTTGTATTTGTTTTTTAATTTAAATTAAAAATGAAGCAATTTTGGACCATTCAGCCATCGGAAGTTCCAATGGCGATGGCTTTTGGACTCTTCTAATTCACACTCTCAAATCTTCTACACTATTCTCAAAACCGTTCCATTGAATTTTCACCACGTTTACTTTGAACAATAATGGAGGAAGAGTATATTAGGAGACACCATAGACATGTGATCAAGGACGATCAGTGTAGCTCTTCACTTGTAAAGCGCATCAGAGCTCCTGTTAATCTTGTAAGCTTGCTCCTTTTTTTTTTAATTTTTTTTTATATATTTCCTCAATTCCTTCTCAGATCTGTATGCAATCAACTTATTACAGAGACTTCGCGAGATATTCATTTGCACCTTTTTTTTTTTTCTAACATTCATAATTTTTTTACAGCATCAGATTGAATTGACCTAGGGCAGTGCGTAATTTTTCAAGTTTTATAGGATAACCTAAAAAATAAATTAAATATCTTATGACAAATTACTAGATTGTATAAAAGTTTCGCTGTCACTTAAGGTTCGCTTGGTTTAAAAACAAGTTAAGTAATACAGTGAACAATAGTGCATGAGTTTTTGAGGTAAATATTTCGCTGCTGTTTTGAGGTAAAGAAGAAAATATATTTTTATACATACATTATTGAATTGTTTCATAACCTAAGATGTTCTCCTAGTTTGCATTTGGAGATGGAAATGGCTTTGGTAAACCAAATTGCATTATATACTCCTACTTGATTTCATATGTTACCAATCATTGGATGTGTGACTGAATGTACCATATATATTCTTGCTGAGCTCTTACTGATGTGGTATTGTTCATAGGTATGGTCATTGGTTAGAAGGTTTGATCAACCACAAAGGTACAAACCATTCGTCAGCAGGTGCGTCGTGCAAGGGGACCTTGAAATTGGGAGTGTGAGAGAAGTAAATGTTAGATCGGGTCTTCCGGCCACCACCAGCAAGGAGAGGTTAGAGCTTCTAGATGACGAGGAGCACATCTTTGGCGTGAAGATTGTTGGTGGAGATCACAGGCTTAGGGTATGCATCTTTTATCTTCTTACAGAAAATGCATAGGAAATAATGCTTTGGATGGATGTAGACGTGAGTGTGTGTGTAAGACAAGGTGTTTGTGTATTTTATGGTATTTAACTGAAGCTGAATTTATTCAGTAAAAAAGGAATATATATATATATTCGAGCATCTTTTGAATGGTAAGAGAAGAAATGTATATCCAAGCGTCTTTTGAATGGTAAGAAACCATGTTTCCGGCTAACAATCATGCATCTGCATATAACTGCAATACTGTTGACTATTTTATGCTCCTTCCCATGTTGTGGTTGGGTGGGATAGGCTTTGCATTGTAGAAGGTTTATATGTACTTGAATCCTTTCTATTTTTACTTGGTCGCTACAACTAGATTAGATGTTCCCACCATTCAACTTTCTGATTACTTCTCTAGTATCAAATGCTAGATGTACTTGAGAACTTCACTGAGGAGTCTGTGGCACATGAGTACTATCTTATCCTTGTTTAGGCGGTTTACCCTTGTCCTCCTTCTCACCTCTAATTTTGTATTTCCTGACCACTTCTTCAACCAGAACAAAAACTGTTAGATATAGATCAAAACAATGTTTATTCCAGCATTCTATTTAGAAAAGCTGATAAATACTTAAGACTTCTTATTTGATTTGGCATCATTATAAGTTATGCATCCATTGTGTGGAATGAGATTCGCAAGAATTTACTAGTTATGCACTGTGTTGCTCGGACTCTGCGAAAATGTTGCCCGGTGCGTGTCGGATCCTCCAAAAATAGTGTATTTTTGGAGGATCCGATAGAGGTGCGGCATCATTTTGGAGAGTCTGCGCGACATAGGTTATGCACATGTGCACACAACATTTGGACTTGAAGCTTGAGCATTCATCGATGTTACCATTGCTTATTCAAATATCTTTCCTTTGTGGATGTGTTTGATACATAAGCTAAATAAATGCGAAGTACCAAAGTTGACCTTGACAGCAACAATTAAGCGGGAGATGGTAAGTTCCACACATCCCTTCATGTTCCCCTCTCTTTATAAAAAATAAGCTTTTTTATCAACTGGGATCCCAATTACTCATGTCAGTTGTGGTATAATTGAAATGTCAATATATAATGGGATAGACAAACTTGTAGCAGATATCAAGTTTGATCTTGCATGGTTTCTGTTGTGGAACTTTATTGTTTCAGATGGTAAGCATGTTAAATTGTTTCATTCATAAAAAATGAAGTAACTTTGTATTGTTCATTAACTGTCTTTGGTTAGGAAATGGAGAAATAAATGCCTGGTCAATTTTCCTCCATAACGAGTCATTTTGCTGTTTCTGGAAGAAGTATTGGTACACACGTGCAATGAGAATATAGCATGGGATGTGGGACCCTTTTACCAAAACAAGATTTCTCAGCTTCTTTTTATCCTGTGAGTGTGTAATGCTAATATTTGATAAGTGGAGTGATGGAAAGCAAAATGACCTGTTAAGACCATGAATTTATAAGACTGGTTAGATAGCTTCCCTTGGGAGAAGTTATTCCAAGGTAGTTTGCCTTCAGGAAAAAGAGGTCCAGATTGAGTGGAATGAATGCTGAAGATTCGTTTAGCCCAACTAGTTTGGGATTGAGGCAATAGCAACGGTTGTTGATTGTGCAGCTATTAGCGGTTCAGATGGTACATGTCGAATGAAGAAGTGAATGCAAGGATAACTTTTCCTTCATGAGAAAAGTGTGCCAAAATAAGATTGTGCAACTCCCCTTCCCCCTTTTCTTATGAAGTATCTGATCCAAATATTTGATTACCATAATGATGCAAAAGAAAAAGACCTGCTAAGGATATGAATTATAAGAATGGATAGACAACTTTCCTCTGTGAGAGGCTCATTTGAAGTTCAAGGAACCTACCTTGCGCTATCTCAACTCAATATGTTAAGCTCTTAATATGCTCCTTTTCTTCATTCGTTTTTTCTTTGTCTTCACCAAATACACATAGCCATCATGAAAATATCGTGCTTGCATATGCGTAATCCGAGCCAGCTTTCGTTCCACCCTGTGCAGTAAAAGTTATGGCAGTGTGTATTTGCATCTTGCGGAGTGCTATGCTTTTTGTTTGAGAAACAGAGATATTACTACTTTATATCTACAATAATTCGTTGAGATGGTTAGCAAGTGACTGTTTTCCTTTTTCTTTGAAAACGTGGCAGAACTACTCGTCGATTATCACTGTTCATCCTGAGGTCATTGATGGGAGACCTGGAACAATTGTAATCGAGTCATTTGTAGTAGATGTACCAGATGGGAATACTAAGGATGAAACATGCTTCTTTGTTGAGGCCCTAATCCGGTGTAACCTCAAATCACTAGCTGATGTGTCAGAGCGTTTGGCAGTGCAGGGCCATACCGAGCCTATTGATAGAATGTAGCTCCACAGTTTTTGCAAATGCAGCTGTTTGCTGCTGGAGCATACATGGATTTTGATTAGAAGGTGAGTGTAGTGACAGGTATTGTGTATGTCCTACTCGATCTCAGAAGAGTGTATATATACACATGTATACTTATATTGATCCTTCCTTTTGAATCATCTGAAGGTCACCTCCGGTTTGTAACTTGGAACCAGGTTATTCTTGCAATTGGCTATTTCGCATTGTGAAGAACCAGTACTGTTTCTGGCAGAAAAAAATATTGAGCATTGGTTGTAAATATCTGTACTCGTGGATGAGCTTCTTGTTGTCATAAGAATCATATGCTACTGGGGTAACAAAGGCACGCTATTCACTTGTATCATTTAGAGGCTGGTGTGCTATAAATGATTAAAATTTAATTTGTGTAGACTGAAACTATGCTTCTTCTTTTTTTTTTTTTTTTTTTTTTTTTTTTTTGGATAATAAAGGGGGGGAAAAGTGCCTTGTTTTTTGGGTTGTATTGTTCACCCTTCTTTGCGTTTGGGGTGTGTTATAGGAGTATGTGTTTTCCCTGGAGCATTAATTGTTCCCAAGAAAATATAGAATTCCCAAGCTATTTCTCTCCTCTTCCTCATCCCCCGTAAAAGAATAAGAATGTGAAGGGAAAATTCCTGAAAATACTCCAAATTTGGAAATACCCTTCGTACATTTTTGTTTTCGGAACATGCTTGTAATCGTCTGTGTATGTTTGCACTGAAAGTTGGTATACAACTATATTTCAATTACAAACTAGTTGAGTTTGTTTATATGAATACTTACATTCCATAGGTTTCCTACAATTTTGGTTTAACGAAGTCTGGTTTGTCAAATCATTCTTGAAATTAGGTAATCAATGTTTATCTAAAAATCATGTGATTTTCTTAGTATTTACACTAATAATCACCGGTTACTTTTTTATAGGTTTCCCACCGGGTGTTGATGTTCAGTTTGGGTCCCAACTACTCTCACGTTTGGGGGCAAGGCGTTCTCTATCAAAGACATTCTATATTTAAAGCTCGAACTAAAGACCTCTAGTTAAAGATGAAAGCTCGAACTAAAGACCTCTAGTTAAAGATGAAAGATTACTTATAGCTCCACGACAACCTATGTTGGTATAAACACTGATTACTTGATTTGGCAAAGAATTGAAAATTATGGCACGTAAATAGAGACAAGTCACCCTAATATTAAGGTAGGTTTAAGTTAAAAGAATGAAGACTCACAGGCTATGAGGCATTCTAAAAAAATAAAACTACTGACTATGATCAACACACTGGTTTTGACATTCTCGCATATACTCTTGCTATATTTCGTTTCGTTTTCCTTACTAATTTCTTTACTACTCGAGTTGTTTGCTCAAGAAAATATACTCTGCACCCAAGGGTGTGGCCTTATGACCAATAAAGTGGGTAGAGAACCATCAGGTTCACGGTTCAAATTTTAGCGGAGGCAAAAATATTAGGTGATTTCTTCCATCTGTCCAAGTCTTGGTGGAGTGGGAGATAGCAGGTACCCCGTAAAATTAATCAAGGTGCGAGCAAGCTGGCTTGGACAACACGATTATAAAAAAAAATATTACATATAATTGGAGAAGGATGTCATTTATGAAAATTCTTTCCCGTAGCTTAAGGGGAAAAAATGGTGTGATCATTATTCTTCTTTCTATTCCGTGTCACATTAATGGCCAAAAGAGAAGTAAATTGTGATTTGCAAATATGACAGCATAGTGGTCGAGTACTCCATTTCTATATTGGCTAATTACTGTGCCGTGGGCCAATGAATGAACTTCACTAGTGCCTATATTCCAAGATTTAGGGAAAGAAAATATATCAGAAAGTTACAAATGAAAGGTTTATTAGGATTATATCATTTGAGGACATCAGGACAACGTGTATGGAGTCTATTTTCATTGTCACAAATCATACATAAATGTTAACAGACAACATCTTGAGCACTATAAATTCCTTGCTTCCTCTAAACATTTCATCAACATTCAAACACAAAATATTACTAGTATTATCACTAGAAAGATTTGGGTAGCGAAAAATGGGTTTGACATTCAATTGGAAGCTTGCTTTTGCAGCTCTACTAGTATTGGGAATGCACGCTTCTCGAGCCTCATCTCGCGGCTTGTATGAAGCCTCAATGGTCCAGAAACACGCGCAGTGGATGGCTCGTTTTGGGCGTGCTTACAAAGATGACGCAGAGAAGGCAAAAAGACTCAAAATATTCAAGGAAAACGCCGAGTACATTGATTCCGTCAACAAGGCAGGGATCCGGCCTTACAAACTGGGCATTAATGATTTTGCTGATTTGACAAATGAGGAATTCCGAACCACTCACAACGGGTATAGAATGCCTTCTCACCAGAAATCGTCTGAAACCACATCATTCAAGTACGAAAATGTGACTGCGCTAGCAGCTAGCATGGATTGGAGAAAGAAGGGTGCTGTTACTGGAGTTAAGAATCAAGGGCAATGTGGTAAGTCAAACTGACTCATCATCGTATTGTTAAATTATGTAACCATTTTATCTAAAAGGTTAAGTGTTAGAATGAGAACATTTTCAATTATTATGTTTTAACACTTCCCTCGCGTGTGGATAAGATTCTTTTATGTTTCTTTTTACTTTTCGGGTGGCAGTGAGATTCTGAGGACCTCTTGTCTCGTATTGATATCATATTAAATTGTGAGACCATCTTGTCTAAAAGTTTAAGTTGATAGATGTAACAACTAAAATTTCGTTCCTAAAAATAATAATCAAGACAAGAAATATAGCGACAAATAAAAGTATTTGTATTTCAATAATTTATGCGGGTTACAATCTTTTAACAATCTTAAGTTTAAAATATGTAATCCCCTGATTCTTCTCCTCACAGCCGTCAATTCGAGAGTTTCACTTATTCTTGAATTGATGGACTACTTGTTGTGATTTGACCACAAATGCGGAGCTAGGCTTTGATCACAAACGTGGAGGATGGAAACTTGCGGTTCACCCCTTGGAGACGATGACTTCTTGCTCTGCTGAAGACTTGCGAATCACCATTGTATCCTTTTTTCCCCTCCTTTTGGCCTTATGGAGACCCCTATTTATAGTTGTAGGGGAGAGGAGAAACCTGTGATAAACACATATCTTTTGAGTCATCAAACCTATCACTAAAGCTATGTGATAAGCTTGCATATAATTGGTTGAACCATGTCATTTGAATATTTGACGACATTTGATTGGTCCTTACATTTGACTTGGCATGCTACATCACTTATGCGCATGACATGATTTTAGTGGTCCTTGATTTGACTTGGTGCGACATGTCATTTGACATGTGGCATGTACCTTGGGCTTATCATTTGAAGTCCGACAAGATGAACTAGCCCAATTAACTTGGGTTCTTAATTAAATCCATATACATATATTGGATTTAAATAATAAATTCAATTATACTAGCATGTAATCCTTGTTTGGGCTAACACGTCTTTGAATTTAACATATGGTCCAAATAATTTTAATGGA
>AWOL01S0110798.1:0-26121 GCA_000715115.1 Nicotiana otophora
CCCCCACACACACAAAAGTTATATGGTTTGTCACATAAATCATTTTCAATAACTATTATGTCATACAAAGTGTGTATTATTGGGACCATGTAGGCCATTACCCAAGTGCTCTTTGACATAAGACTAGTAAAAAGTAATTGGTAAACAAAAAAAGAAAAAAGGTATTCCCTATGCTATTTTTAATAACACCACCAAAGCAAACAATTAAAAAGCATTTCCTGTCAATCACTTTGTGGTGCGCACCAATATCCATCAAACACCTTGTTCACTTTTCTTTCGTTTATCACGTTCGAAGTGTGTTATTCATTTTGAAATCTGATTAATTCGAATTATAGTATGTAAATCCCATTAAAAATGAAACAACGATTTGTACCAACAAAAAAAATAATTCATTTTCAAAATTCAAAATCAAAACCTCTTATTAAAGATGGCCTCATTCACGTTTCCAATCTCAATATCTCTCGATCTCAAAATCAAGGGTGACTAGTTTAGTTAATTGGCATAGTAAGAAACGCAAAGCAAGCTTGACTTCTCATAACACTACATCTATATTTAAATTTTAAATATATCTAGCAATCTGAAAAAATCTAATTGTACTGCAATGTGTCGCTTCATTCTTGATTCTTGATAGTACTGGAATCCGGCATTATATTAAAATAAAAACCTTTTAATTATTCTAATTATAACTTCGTTGAAAGATAATTATAAAAATTATTGTTGGCGTCATTTATAAGACAATCACCAAGATTCTATCCAAATATAAATAACTTATATTCTAAAATTCTCTTCTAACAAAGGGATTTTGTGGACAATTGAATTGTATGGTGATAAGAAATTGAAAGAAGATCAAGCTATTGATTCGATTTCATAAAATAAATAGATTCTATTTACTACAACTTGATAATACATGTATGATAATATTCTTATTGAAAAATAAAGATTGCTTATAGTTGGTGGAAACATAATTTCTAATTTGAATTAAAACATTCAATGATCCTAACCATAGACATTTGTCACATGTGTGTGTCTGTATTATGGTCCATAGAATTTGTTTTATTTCGAGATAAGGGTACATCTCATTAATTTCTTTTACCTCTTGAAGGGCATATAACTCGCATAAAAGCAAATTTTAGAGAAATGTATATTTTAGTCATTCATTTTATATTTATTATATATAATATGCATACTTTATATATCTTTTGGCTAAAAGATGCAATTAGTTTTGGCCATTGGAATTTTTCTTATTTTGCCCAAAATTGTACTCTTAAAAAGTACGTTATATCTCACATAAAGTTAATTCTTGTACCTCCATTTCATTTAAGTCTTCCGAATTCCATAGTGCACGTAACAAGCTAAGTCACCTCAAATACAACTCTTCTTGCCGATAATTCTTTAACCTTGTGCATTTTTTAAGATTTTGCGGTCAAATCTATGGGTGTTTAACGAGCGGGTTGATCCGGTTCCGGACTGGCCCAGACCGGTATCAACCTGAATCGGTGGTAGGGGGCGGGTAGGGCTGGGTTTGGGGGGGTTAGAGGGTTGCGATGTTTATATTTTCATAACTGGTTAATCGGATCGGTCAAACCCGGTCAAGAAAAATCACTGTTGAGCCGGTTAATCGGACTGGTCCAGTTCAACATCTATTTTTTGTTTTTTTTTTAAAATTCATTTGACCGTTGGTAACGGTTATCTTCCAATTTGACCGTTGCCCAACAGATATTTTGCAAGAATAGCCCTTTTATGGGCAATTATTTTAAAAAATAACACTTTTAGTAATTATTAATTTACCCCTTTGAAAAAGTATAAATACACCCCCTCTCCCTTTCTTCACTCATCTCTCATTTCTCAAACTCAAATTCTCAATTCAAGTTAAATCATGCCCCGTGCTTCTAGAGTGCGCTCATATATTTGGGAACACTTTGAGGTGGTAGAAGAAAATGAAGAATTTCACAAAGTAAAGTGCAAGAACTGTGGTCGAATCTTAAATCTTCGTCAAAAGTGGGAGGACACATGCTGTTTAAGGAGGCATATAAAGAGTTGTCTTGAGCGTCCTCCATAAATTCGTATTTAAGATTTTAAGTTGATTTGAGACAATTTATGTTATTTTAAAATTATTAGACGTATTTATGCTTAATGTTTTAGTTTGTTAGATTAATTTGAAGTATTATTATATAATGAAAATTTAAAATGAAACTATGTAAGCCTTTGAATTTAACACTCCAGAAGATGGCAAAGAAGTTCATATTGATTATGAAGAACTTACAAGGCAATACAAAACCTTTGAAGTTCTGGATTTATAATTTTATATTTAATAATTAAACTTTGAATTTACTTTTTTTTTCGTTAATTTAGTTATTGTTAAATGTAAACTTTAATTTGTAAGTTTTAAATAAAAAAAGAACTTGCAAATATAAGTGCAAATTTTTCCATCTTCATTGTACTCTATTATCTTAAATTCTTAATGAAATATTCAAATATAAGGATTTTAAAGCTTTTGGATCCTTTATTCAAACACTCTTTTTATAAGATTATTTTTTTGTTTTATATTTTTACTTTATATTAATATAAATTACGATAGTAATATAAAATACAAAAAAAAAAAAAAATTACACAAACCCGGCCCGACCCGACCCGTTAGGTCCGTAACCGTTCTGGTTCAATTTTTACCCAGATGGGCCCGGACCCGTTAAGCCCGGTTTGGAAAAACCTTTAAACGGCCCGGATTGGTGACCGATCGGTCACTTTTTTCTCAACCCGGATCGGCCTGGCCCACCCATTTGACACCTTTAGTCAAATCTCTCTATAATAATCTTGTTTGTTCTGATTTATTTTGGCTGCTATAGTGCAGTGCTATTATAGAAAACATATATTATAACATAAAAATTTGATACCAAAATTTTTTTGGTCATTATAATAAAATGTTATTATAAAAAATGATTGTTATAGAAAAATTTAACTGTATTTTTATTTCGTTTCAAATGAAATAATTGATGTTCCCTAACAACTTAGCGCAAAGACATGTATGGTGCATTAAAAGCCAGTCTTGCTTTATCTTCAGTTCGGGATATTGGGATCAAAGCTATTATTAATCTAAGGAACATTATTTGTGGATCTAAGCTAAAAGCTAGAGAACGTATAATATACCACTAATATGATTCTTTTTATGACACCTTCGAATAATCTTCCATCCAATAGTTGTTATCCCCTAAGCTAAGCAAAAGTTTTCATTGAGTGCAAGATGGATCAATCATAAATTCTTGTGATTTATAAGAAAATTAAGTTTGGAGAATATTAATGGTATTAGTATTATTTAATTAATGTTACCTTACTATCACTTAATTGTCATGTTTATACTTCAACTGAAGGCATAAGAGAATCATAAGCTTAATTAAGAGCATATGACAGAAGAAATGTAGATGTGATCTTTGTGGTTAGACTAACTGATTGAGAAGGTTAATGGGATTTCTATTTCGATAAATGAGTTTTCCAACTCGAAAAAATGTATCAATTTTAATTGTTTTTTTTGCACATCACAAACAGAGTTACTCCGTTTAATAAAAAAAAAACGTTACAAACATGTTTGATCGAACGACGTTTATAAACAGACTGACTTCTTTTATTGCTAAAAGTTTGATTAGTAAAATCGTGGAAATGAACAATATGTGAATTAGTAATTTACCTGTTCTTTTTCGCAGAAAAAAGAAAAAGAGAGAAGAATTAATTAACTTCGTGTGTGTCATTATCAAACAGTACAAGGATTCATGGACTTCAAACCCAATTTGACAAGACGTAATAGAGACCAGTTAATATCATAATGTGGCTAGGGTGATTTGCACAAATAAGATCATTTGGTGTCGTTATCTAAATTTTAATTCCAGTAATATTATTTTTTTTGATAAAATAGTTTCTGATCAGAATTTTGAAGTACGCTGGTCAGAATTTTTCTGGCAAGTCTTATAGTGATGCGTCAGAATTCTAACGATTATCATAATTTTGCAAGTTATGATGATTCACAAAATTCGGAAGGTTGTATATTTTTTTGCAATTGGCCACAATAGTTAGATCGATTACCAGAATTTTTCGCATTATGGCTAAACAATCTGGTGATCTTCAGGATTCCTGGGGCTTTAAAATTCGGATAAGCGTGCTTTAAAATACTGACGTCATGCTATTTTCTCAAAACATTTTTTAGCGGGATCAAAATATAAATAGTAATTTCAAATAGATATTTCTTTTAGTCTGCAATCAATCCCTTCACAAATACAAAATTTTCACATAAATCTTGTCTTGCCTGCTAGTCCATTACTACTACCCAAATCATTATAACCCGTAAAATCATATGCTTGGACCATCTAAAATTTTCATTCTAATATGGTTAAACAACAAAAATTACTATTTTTATGTTGGGATTTCTATACTGTATAGCCGTCCCCCTAAAAAATAGTTGATAGTTATATAATATATGTATAATTTTTGTATATTGGCTAGCAGATGTTAATATATTTGGCCGAATAGCCACATTTGTAACATTCCCTTTTCTATTCTCATCAAAACCCCTTTTTGATAAACGGAATAGAGAAAATATTAATACTACTTTAATTAAAGACAAAAAAAGCATGTAACTTTTAGGGAGAGAGAAAGAGAGAGATGAAGATAGAGATATATAGAGAATCCAAGACTACCAATTACTTTTGACTTTGATCTTAATTGAGTGTAGGGTCTGCTTCATAATTTTGAATAATTAAAGTACCGATTTATCAGTCACTAATTTACGCTACCAGGAAGAAAAAAAAATTTAACTTTGGGCCACCGCGTTTTGGTTTTGGTTTAGAGCAAACCCCATAATTTTTCATTATATCACTTTCACTTTCCTTTTGTTATTTGCAGGCTAAAAGAAGTTGAACAGATAGTTAAGTTTACCAATTTGCAGAAATTGAAGAAGAGATAGTTAAGTTTGAGTTGTAAAAACATGGCAAAGTTGGTAGCTTTGTTTGTTGTTTTCTTTTTAGTCTTTGCTTCTATTGCTAGTGCACATTTTATGGACACTTTTCTTGTAGTTGGCAAAGTTTACTGTGACACTTGCCGCTGTGGCTTTGAGACCTCTGCCTCCAAGTATCTCGCCGGTATATTACCAACCCCTTTACTTTTTATTTTTGACCTGAGTCCGCTGTTAAATATTTGATTGTAAACCTAGTCATTTAACTTGAGATCGCTGTATAGAAACTCATAAACTTTAAATTCTGAATCCGCCGTGTGATCCGTCGGCTCCCGTGCAAGATTTGTTTGAATGTCTTTCTTTTGTGTGATTCTGTCCAATTGGCCAACTCCCTCTTGTTTTTAATTGCATTTCTGCAGATCCAATGTATAAATTTGCCTATTTCTAGCTTAAACAAGTCAAGATTTTCTGTTCCACTATAAGAAAACAGTAATTGAAGTGATCACCTTATTCTAGTTTAAGAAGTAGTTTTTTTTAACATCTTGGAGTTCAATTTTCTAGGGAGTACAATACTTATTTGCACCGGAATTTATTTACTGCATAGTTCAACTGCACACATATATATAGTGTGCTAAATTTTGGCACAAGGATTCTCGCGTTTCTTTAGTTGCACATTATCTCGGAGTTATATATTCTATATTTTAGAAGTGTGTAACCATCTTATTGATAAACTTAATATGTTAGCTTTGACATACATTTATTTACTAATTAATTAGTTACTCCACATCTTAATAAGCCTACTACACTTGTTTTAATAAAGAAAAGTTAGTAAGCGGATTGATCTGTATCCGTGTTGGTAATATGTTAAAATTGCGTGATCATCTCATCTCATCTGTATCTGTATCGAACTGAATAATATATGTTTGTTTACACTATGAATGCAGGGTCTAGGGTTAGAATTGAGTGCAAGAAAAGGGACACCAACGACATATCATACACCATTGAAGGTGTAACCAACTCCAAAGGAGAATACAAGATCCTTGTATATAGTGACCGTGGCGACGAAGTTTGTGACGTGGTTCTCATAAGGAGCTCCGATCCAATGTGTGCGGTTCCAAATGCTGGCCGTGATCGTGCTCGTGTTGTTCTCACTCGTAACAATGGCATGGTTTCTGACATTCGTTTTGCTAACTCCATTGGTTTCCTTTCCAATGAGCCTCTTGCTAGCTGCAACCAGATCCTCCAGCAGTACCAGTTGACAGATCAGGACCAATTTTAAATGGTTTGGACTATTTTATTATGATGAATCTTTTGTTTATTTAGATTTGATGTCTAAATTTATATGTATTCACGTTTTGTGTTTTTGGATATTAAGTGTAGTGTGCCCTTTTAGCGTGAAGTATTAATTTTATGTAACGCTCGCTTCGTTGAATGTTGATATGTTCATTGTTTCTCTTTTTATAATAGTCTAGTGTTTGGTTCAACTTGTTTATATCTAGATTATTTCGATGGACACTTGTTACTTTTTACTCGTATGGGTACTGGGTAACTCTTAGGTAGATGGAATGGAGATTACTTACACGTTTTCTAGTCTCATAATGATGCTTGTTGTTTACCTTCAAAATCGGATAACAGTTGAATTTGTAAGTGGTTTTAAGGATACATGGATTAACTTGACACAAAATGATAAATTAAATTGCAATTGAAATAAATAACGATAAAGTAAATGCAAACCACACGAATTGGACAATTTCAGCCCTGGAAGGTTAGCCACCCTCGAGCCGAATGCACTTCGATCGGTATCAAGATACAGAAGAATAAGAGCTTAAAGAGAATAATAATAATGTATTGATTTGGAATGCGTGTTACAATATGTTGAATGAATTATCAGACCCCCATTTATATAGTAGAGGAGTCCTACTTTAGCTACTATTTAATAAAAGGTAAAACTCCCTTGATTTGCTGATTGTCGATTCCTTACAGATATGCGCCGAGATTCCCGCCGTAATATCTGACCGGTCACGGATGTTTCGGTCTTCTGTTGGTTATGCTAACAATGTTTCTTCGAGCTCGTTCGGGGCTAGAGTCGATTCCGGAATCACGGACTCAATGTTCTCGAAGGCAGGCATTCTGACCCCGGGTTCTAGCTTGGTGGGATTTGGGGTCGATCTTCAACTCTTGATTGTCATGTTCTGAGCCGAACCTACCACGTCGTAGGCGAGCTCGATTTCGACCGTATACAGATATTCCTCTCGTTTTTCGGAGAGTAGACGACCAGAAACGACATGAGCTTCCGATTCTCACTTCGATACTCCGTGACAGAAATGACAAAACAAGAGAAACGTTTCGTCAGTCAAGTCTTAATGGCATTAAATGCTTGTCAGTTGCCGGTCGACCACTTCTGGATGCGAACCGTCGCTGAAAAACTATAAATGCCCCCTCATTTGTTCATTCAAACTTTACATCCAAACCTTCTGTCCTCGTACTTTAGAAATCTTAATACTTTTTGGCACTTACATCCTGGTTATTTGAGATCTTTTATAAGAAATTTTGTTCGTCTTCATCCCAAACGATCAAGCGCACTCCTTTAACTTCCTCTTTTTCCTCATTTTGCCTTCATTTTCAAACATATGGCGAAGACTTCAAAACCGCTCCCTAAAAAGAAACTCCTTCTACCTTGCGGCCGGCTACCAAGAAGACCGTTACGTGTACTGCTGTCGAGGAACCAGTACCGGAACCCCCATTAAAGATGTTCGTCCCGGGAGGATGCTCAGTAACTGCCGATTTCAAGGTCGAAAAACCTTCTCCAGTACAAGGCCGGTGTGAGGAGGTCTCGAGATATATATTCTCAATCACTGAAGAGGTCCTCCCTACGGTAAAAAAAGGATTGCAACTGGGTCGATAAGCACGTGGTGGTTCCCTGGCCCGATGAAGATATCACCACCCACGTCGAGGGATATTTAAGTGTTTACACTTATCCTTTTATTCTGGGCCCATTGGATCCAGTCATCATCGACTTCTGCAAAAGATATGAGATATGCCTGGGTCAAATTCACCCTTCATTTTGGAGGATCGCGATCCTTCTTCAGTTCTTCATGAGCAAGATCGATGGATGCTCGTTCACCGTCGACCATCTCATGCGCCTATACATTCCCCAAATCCTTTGGGGGGGGGGGGACTGATCAAGCTCGTGCGTCGGGTAGTAAAGCCTCATTTTCGAGCATTGATGAAGATCGGGATCGAGGTTGGCTAGGCCGTTTTGTCCGAGTGAGGACTTCGGACTTGATCCCTGCTGATCACATGTCGTTCCCCGAGAAGTGGAATATATCACGTAAGTAAAATTTTGCTTACAAAATTTTATTTTATGCCTTTTTCCTTCCTTCTCATTGGTGTTTTGTGGTAGTGCAGCAACCACTCGGGTCCCGAATGCAGTCCCTTGACTCAAGGAGTGGGTCGAGAGCATCGTGTTACAAAGGCCGTATTCTGAGCGTTCACGGTGCGAACTTTCAAAGGGCCGATGGGAGGCCCGTTCTCATGGTGAGATTCCTTTCCCGTGTAAGTAACATTTGAGTTCCTCTCGTGTCGTTAAGTTTTCACTTGTTTCATTTCCTTTTGCAGGTTTATCTAAGGACGTCACACTGAGTCCTCTATCCGGTGGCGAGAACTTCCCCGCCGAGTCCCATGTTCTGAGACAGGGTGGTGAGAAGAAAAGAAAGAGGGCCCTGAGTTCTCAAAGAAAGCACCATCTTCGGATTCACTCTATCGATTGAGGGACGAATCTGAAGAAGAACAAGAAGGAGAAGCTTTCAATCTGGTGGCCCGAGTGCCATCACGACTCGAAGGGCAAGGGGCCTCCGAACCGGAGAGAGATGAGGCTGATCCACCTCAAGTTAGAGAGGCTGACGAGGAGGTCATGGCAAAATCTTCTCGGGATGTGGGCAACGCCCCGAAGGAGACACTCGGTGTGATAGACATCACTGAGTCCATGTAAAACGAGGCTCAGACGGTGAAAGAACGTCCCTACGAGGGGACCCACAGAGCGGACGACCCCTTCCATAGCTTTTTTGATGGCGTGGAATCTATCGCCATGGAGGATGTCACCGGGTTGGGTAACTTGGAGGTGCCGAAGAAGAGTCCGTCTTCGGGAACAAGCGGGCCTTCTTCAAGCCCGAAACTGGTCAACCGATTCCCATCTCCGAGTATGGATCCCGACCGAAAGCGATCGATCGTCATCTCAGTTCCGGAGGATGCCCGGGTCCTTTCTGCTCCCCGTAGGGGTGGCCAGCTACCTTCAGTGTTTGGTGACCGAGGAAGACCAAGCTAAGATGAATGAGGTAGACACGCCTGCCTGTTCAATGAAGCACAATAGGCGCTAAACCGGGTAACTTCAGGTATCTCTTGATGACTTCAATTCATACTTAGACTAATTTGTAGATAATCCTAACATTTTTCTTTATGTCTGCAGGCCTCGGTGCTTCATCATGAGACCTTTCTCTGATATGAAGACGAGCTGAACCAGCTTGAGGCCGAGATCCGAGGGCTCACTAAGAAGATAAATACGTACAAACTTCTCAGCGAGCAGCGCGAAGGGGAGGCTAAGAGCTTTCGAGTTGAGCTAGAGGTGGCTCGGAAGGAGCATGCCGACATGGTCGAGTAGGTAAAAATATTTGAGGTTAGTGACGACGAGCTAGACTCGATGACTAATGGTCGGAATCCGAAGGTCCAACAGAAAATCGACCGGATCGCCCAACTTCGAGATGAGATGGATGCTGTCAAGGTCGAGACCGGTGAATGGAGAGGCAGGATGGACCGTCTGGCCTCAAAAAATAGACTGCTCGGGCGCAACTGACTTCGGCTATGACCTAGCTTCGAGCAACAAAGGAAAAGTTCGAGGTGCAGGCCAAAAAGGTTGAGGAGCTCCAGTCTTAGCCAAGGACGGCAGTCTTTGATCGAGAAAATCTTGCCAAGGTACCTTTGCGTTCGTTCTTCTCTGACCTCGAACACCCTGTTAACTTGGTTCACCATGAGGAGGGAGTCGTACTTAGCTTCGATCACCTCCGCTCCCAATCTTTTGGCTAGTTCGAGACCTGCAATTAGGGCCTCATATTCGGACTCGTTGTTAGTCAATTTCACATTCCTAATGAATTGTCTAACTACATTGCTTGTTGGTGGCTTCAATATGATGCCAAGTCCGGACCCTGTTGTGTTCGAGGCACCGTCCTTAAAGAGGGTCCAGATCCCCGAGGACGTCCCCGATTTCACTAACAACTCTCTTTCGACCTCGGGTATTAGGGCCGGCTTAAAGTCGGCTATGAAGTCCGCCAATATTTAAGATTTAATGGCGGTCCGGGGTCGTTATTCAATATCGTATCCGCTGATATCCATGACCCATTTGGCCAATCATCCCGAGAGCTCGGGGTTTATGCATTATATTTCGCAATGGGTAACTAGTCACAACACATATATGATGACATTGAAAATATGGTTTCAGCTTCCTAGAGGCGCTTAGCAAAGCGAGTGCCAATTTTTCTAGGTGAGGGTACCTAGTTTCGGCCTCACCTAGAGTCATGCTAACATAGTAAATTGTAAATTATGTACCTTTCTCTTTCCGGACAAGGATTCCACTTACCGCTATCTCCGATACTGCCAAGTACAGGTATAGTTGTTCGTCTGTCTTTAGTGTGTGAAGCAGCGGTGGGATCGATAGATACCACTTGAGTTCCTCCACGTCGTGTTGGTACTCCCGGTTCCAGGAGAAGTTATTCTTCTTCTTCAATAGTGAGAAGAATCGATGGCTCTTATCGGAGGACCTCGAGATGAATCGCCCTAGGACGGTATGCGTCCGGTTAATCTTTGCACGACCTTCACGTTGTTCACAACTGTGATATCTTCGATGGATTTGATCTTGTCGGGGTTGATCTCATTTCCCCGGTTGGATTCCATGAATCTGAGGAATTTACCTGATCCAACTCCAAACACACATTTCTCCGGGTTCAACTTCATATTATATTTCTTCAATATGCTGAAGGTTTCCTGCAAATTTTTTAAATGGTCCCTTACTTGCAGAGTCTTAACCAACATATCGTCAATGTGAACCTTCATTGATTTTTCTATTTGTTCCTCGAACGTCCGTTTTACTAGGCGTTTGTAAGTGGAACCAGCGTTTTTTAATCTGAATGGCATCGCGTTATAGCAGTATGTGCCATATTTAGTAATGAAGGAGGTTATTTTCCTGATCACCCGGGTTTATCCGTATTTGGTTGTACCCAGAGTAGGCATCGAGAAAACTGAGGATCTCGTGGCCTGCCGTGGCATCGATCATGCGATCGATGTTGGGCAAAAGGAAGAAGTCATTGGGACATGCCTTATTCATATCCTTATAGTCTACACACATTCTTAATTTATTCCCTTTTTAGGGACTACCACTATGTTTGCTAACCAATCCGGGTATTTAACCTCCCGAATGGACCCTATTTTAAGGAGTTTAGATACCTCATCCTTGATGAAAGCATGTTTGACCTCAGACTGACNTTATGCATTATATTTCGCAATGGGTAACTAGTCACAACACATATATGATGACATTGAAAATATGGTTTCAGCTTCCTAGAGGCGCTTAGCAAAGCGAGTGCCAATTTTTCTAGGTGAGGGTACCTAGTTTCGGCCTCACCTAGAGTCATGCTAACATAGTAAATTGTAAATTATGTACCTTTCTCTTTCCGGACAAGGATTCCACTTACCGCTATCTCCGATACTGCCAAGTACAGGTATAGTTGTTCGTCTGTCTTTAGTGTGTGAAGCAGCGGTGGGATCGATAGATACCACTTGAGTTCCTCCACGTCGTGTTGGTACTCCCGGTTCCAGGAGAAGTTATTCTTCTTCTTCAATAGTGAGAAGAATCGATGGCTCTTATCGGAGGACCTCGAGATGAATCGCCCTAGGACGGTATGCGTCCGGTTAATCTTTGCACGACCTTCACGTTGTTCACAACTGTGATATCTTCGATGGATTTGATCTTGTCGGGGTTGATCTCATTTCCCCGGTTGGATTCCATGAATCTGAGGAATTTACCTGATCCAACTCCAAACACACATTTCTCCGGGTTCAACTTCATATTATATTTCTTCAATATGCTGAAGGTTTCCTGCAAATTTTTTAAATGGTCCCTTACTTGCAGAGTCTTAACCAACATATCGTCAATGTGAACCTTCATTGATTTTTCTATTTGTTCCTCGAACGTCCGTTTTACTAGGCGTTTGTAAGTGGAACCAGCGTTTTTTAATCTGAATGGCATCGCGTTATAGCAGTATGTGCCATATTTAGTAATGAAGGAGGTTATTTTCCTGATCACCCGGGTTTATCCGTATTTGGTTGTACCCAGAGTAGGCATCGAGAAAACTGAGGATCTCGTGGCCTGCCGTGGCATCGATCATGCGATCGATGTTGGGCAAAAGGAAGAAGTCATTGGGACATGCCTTATTCATATCCTTATAGTCTACACACATTCTTAATTTATTCCCTTTTTAGGGACTACCACTATGTTTGCTAACCAATCCGGGTATTTAACCTCCCGAATGGACCCTATTTTAAGGAGTTTAGATACCTCATCCTTGATGAAAGCATGTTTGACCTCAGACTGAGGCCTCCTCTTCTGCTTGACTGGGTGGAACTTCGGGTCCATGCTAAGCTTGTGAGTGGTTATCTCCGGAGGGATCCCTCTCATATCAAGGTGGGACCAAGCAAAACAATCTTCGTTAGCTATCAGAAATTGAATGAGTTTTTTCCTAAGCTTGGGGATTAACCCCGTGCCCAGGTATATCTTTTGATCGGGCAAATGTTCGGTTAGTATGACTTGTTCCAGTTCCTCGACCGTTGATTTTGTAGCGTCGGAATCATCGGGGACTATGAAAGATCTAGGGACTCCGCAGTCGTCGTCCTCGTCTACTCTTCGTTTCTCTAATTTTGTCGAGGCTGGTATCAGTGATTGCTATTTGGCCCCATCTTTGACCATCTGATTCGGATCCTCAGATGTCGAGAGCGTGGATACCGGGATTACCTCATTGACTTCGGACATCTCCTTGGCGGCCGGTTCTTCCCCATAAACTGTTTGGACTCATCCGGGTGTTGGGAATTTCAGCACCTGGTGCAGTGTCGTGGGTACTGCTCTCATGTTGTGAATCCATGGCTTCCCGAGCAAAGCATTGTATCCCATATCCCCTTCGATTACATAGAACTTGGCTTCCTGCACGGTTACGGCAACGTTCATCGGTAATATTATTTCCCCTTTAGTGGTCTTGCATGCCATGTTGAACCCGTTCAGGACTCGGACCGTAGGTATGATCTGATCTTGTAGGCCGAGTTGTTGCACGACCCTTGATCTGATGATGTTGGCTAAACTACCTAGATCAATTAACACACGCTTAATTTGAGATTTATTTACGAGTACCAATATTACCTGTGCGTCGTTGTGGGGCTGCACGATCCCCTTAGCGTCTTCGTCGTTGAAAGACAAGGTTCCTTCTGGCCCGTAATCCCGAGTCCGTTTTTCCCTTGTGATGGATACTTTGGTGCGTTTCAGCATCAGACCCTAGGGAATGTCGACTCCTTCTATGATCATGTTAATGACGTGCTGAGGCTCTTCCTGCTCGGTCTGCTTATAAGAATCCCTGTTTCTGAAGTGGTTCTTGGCCCGATCATTCAGGAACTCTCGGAGATACCCGTTGTTGAACAGCCGGGCCACCTTTTCTCTTAATTGCCGGCATTCTGTAGCGTTGAGTACTGTGATATTTGCACGATCAGACTGTAAAGGTCTAGGCCATTTGGTATATTTGATGCATCCGATGGCAGATACAATAGCGGCGGCATCGACGTTGAAATTATACTCCGATAATCTCGGTGCTTCTTTAGGCCCGACGGGCCTGTCGAAGTTCTTTTTGCTCATTAGTCCCAGGTTGCTCTAACCTCGATCATTTATCCTTTCATTTCTCATAGAGTTCCGCCTAGGCACACTGCTTCTTCGGTCTCCATTGTACGGCTGATATCGATTCCTGTTTGATCTCGGTTCGTGATCGATGTCTCTCTTAACTCTGTCGATGGTTCTGACGGGATATACGGACCTGGAAGGGTCCCCAAGCTGATCATCCTCGACCCTGATTTTCGATTAATATCGGTTATGGACATCGGCCCAAGTGACGGCCGAATATTCCACCAGGTTTTGTTTTAACAGTTGTGAATCCAATGAGCTCCAAATGTTGAGTCCTTGGGTGAAAGCCTGAACGGCCCAATCATCAGCGACCGGTGGCAGGTCCATCTGTTCCATTTGAAACCAGGACACGAACTCTCTGAGCATCTCATTATCCTTCTATTTTACTTTGAAAAGGTCCGACTTCTTGGTCTCGACCTTGATAGCTCCAGCGTGTGCTTTCACGAAAGAATCTGTAAGCATAGCAAATGAGTCAATAAAATTAGGAGGTAAGTTGCGATACCATATCATAGCTCCTTTAGACAGGGTCTCTCCGAACTTCTTCAACAAGACAGACTCGATCTCATCATCCTCCAAGTCGTTCCCTTTGATGGCACATATGTAGGAGGTTACATGCTCATTTGGGTCGGTCGTTCCATTGTACTTAGGAATCTCGGGCATGCAAAACTTCTTAGGGATCGGCTTTGGAGCCGCGCTCGGGGAAAAAGGTTTTTGTACAAACTTCTTGGAATCTAGGCCTTTCAATATCGGCGGTGCTCCTGGGATTTGGTCGACCCTCGAATTGTAGGTTTCCACCTTTTCGTCATTAGCTTCAATTTTCTTCTCCCCTGATTCTACCCGTTTTGTCAGTTTCTCGAGCATCTTTATGATCTTGGGGTTAGTTCCCGATTCGTTTTCATTCGACCTCTCTGCGACTGGTTCATCCCTGCAGGTGACTTCCTGGGGTGGATCGGGTTCAACTCTGCTCGGTGCGCAGCTTTGGTTCTGTAACTGAGCTATCACCGTCTGTTGAGCCTGCAATATTTCAAAGATCACCCGTAAATTGATCCCGTCTCCTCCAATATTTTGTGTATTTTGAGCCGCTGATCGGGCTCCACCACGGACGCTATTCTCGGGGTCGGTAGGCAGGTTTGTGTTGATAGCCACATGCGAATTAACATCAATCGGGTCCGCAGCCGGATTTTCGATGGGATCAACGGGGGGTATCTCATCACCGGGCGCTACGTTGTTATTTTCACCGTGATGACCAGACTCATTATCAACATGTAGGGGTGCTGATTGAGAGTTTGACATTTTATATTTTAACATGAAATTAGAGACACTTCAAAGAACTAGAGTAAAGTAGTGTGTTGTGGAGATTTGTATCAAATAACCACTATTATCCTTAGCCCCACAGTGGGCGCCAAACTGTTTACCCTCAAAATCGGATAACAATTGAATTCGTAAGTAGTTTTAAGGATACGTGGATTAACTTGACACAAAATGATAAATTAGATTGCAATTGAAATAAATAACGATAAAATAAATACAAAGCACACGAATTGGACAATTTCAGCCTTGGAAGGTTAGCCACCCTCGAGCCGAATGCACTTCGATCGGTATCAAGACACAGAAGAATAAGAGCTTAAAGAAAATAATAATAATGTATCGCTTTGGAATGCATGTTACAATGTGTTGAATGAATTATTAGACCCCCTTTATATAGCAGATGAGTCCTACTTTAGGTACAATTGTATAAAAGGTAAAAATCCCTTGATTTGCTGATTGCCGGTTCCTTACTGATACGCGTCGAGATTCCCGCCGTAATATCCGAACGGTCACGGATGTTTCGGTCTTCTATTGGTTATGCTAACAATATTTCTTCGAGCTCGTTCGGGGCTAGGGTCGATTTCGGGATCACAGACTCAATATTCTCGAAGGTAGGCGTTCTGACCCCGGGTTCTAGCTCGGTGGGACTTGGGGTCGATCTTCAACCCTTGATTGTCATGTTCCGAGCCTAACCTACCATGTCGTAGGCGAGCTCGATTTCGACCTTATACACTTGTTTTTCTGGGTGTGAAGTATAATGTGTCCTTTTAGCTGAAATGATAATGGTAATGGCTCGTTTAACTTTAATTCATTACTAAATGGTGGCTTGATCTCTTTGGTTTCATCTTTTACTTTTAATTGATTTTACATCTAACGAGAACTATTTATTTTTTAACGACGTGCAATATTCGTTTACTTGAGCTAAACACTTGTTCAGTCGTTCCATTTCTACACTATATGGGGTGTTTATGTTATAAAATAAAGTGGGTAAAATACTTATCACTTTACATCAAATTAAATAATTTAATCTTTGCAAAAAAAAATTAAAAAGAGAATGCATGGTTAAGTGATAAAAATGTGTGCGTAAGACACATCTCTTGTATTTATTTATTAGTTTGATTAAACGTTAGGTTAGGTGTAAATAATTTTTTACTCCTAGAGTGACTTCTACCTTTAAGCTTCTCTCCCTCCCAATGTTGATGTATACTTTTTTTTGGTACATTGAAAAAGATTTAGTAAATTATTAAAATCTTTTATAAGCTACGACTTATATCTGCTATGAGAAAAAACTCTATTTCCGTGAGTCCACCTTCCCACATTAGTATATCTTCTTTATGTTTGTGACCTTTATTTGCCAGAAATCAACACATTAGTTTGTCTCTCTCCAAATATATTTAGTAGGTGGTCTTTAATAAGCTTGACAACAATTAGGTAGTCTCCCTCTATTTCCAATTCTTTTTTCTTTTGCTAATTTTAACCCTTATTTGATGCTCCATTATTTTGTAATGAGGCTCCAAAAATTAATAGCCAGTAAAATATTTTTTTTATATGAATGTCTCTCTCTCTCTCTCTCTCTCTCTCTCTCTCTATATATATATATATATATATATATATCTGTGTGTGTGTATTATTTTTACAAATTGGATCAAGGGTGGCCCATAAAAATTGTAGTACATAATATTATGAAGTGGGCTAGTGTTAATGGGCTCGAAATAAGTTTCGCAATGTGAATTTTATCGGGAATTTTACATAGTTGTCACAGTTTAAAAGAAATATAACAAATTCTTAGCATGAAATCCAATATTACAGTTGTGGCAGGAAAATATTTATATTTGTAGCACAATTTCATTAAAATAAAAATATTAATTATTAATCCCTAAACATAAGCAATTTGAATGGAAAGTCAATAATTCTTTGTACAAAAATCATGCATTTTTTTTTCCTCTTTATCTATTAGCTTTTCTTCTTTTTCTTCATCTTCTTAATTTTATTTTCTGCCGAAGTCAATATATTTTCTAAATTTGTTCCATTTGTTTTCTTTTTAATTATCTTTCTTAAGTTTTTTACTTCCTTCTTTCTTCTTTTCTTAATATAAAGATCTTACTTCGATAATAATATATGTTAATATATACAAAACGTATATATAAAATATATACATTGAATTAAAATATATAAAATATATAAAAATAATATACATAAAAAATACATCTTTAATTAAGATGACACTTGGAAATGTGAAATATACATAAAAAATATGTCTTACATTTAATTAAGATGGCATATAAATGTACAAAACATATATACATAAAAAATACATCCTGAATTAAAGTGGCACTTGACATATAAAATATATTTGAAATATATATTAAAAATACATCTTAAAATAAGATGGCACTTCACAAATAAATATACAACAATTATATACAAAAACAGTACTTCCTGTGATTAGTGAGTCAGTTAACTTATTAAATGTTGAGTTTAATTTTTATAACATGCTAATAATAAAAACAATGCTCTTTATGAAATAAACAATAATGATGCTATTTTTTTAAAAAAATAATAATTAAAAAAGGATCAAGCATGTAAAAACAAAAAGCCCCAAATTCAACTATCAAAACTGGAGTTTGAATTTCTATGACCATTAGTGCCATTTCTTGTTGCGTTAGTAAATGCTTTGACTAGATAAACGGTGAAATTCAGCGACAGTCGAACATAATTTGCTTTCGAAAATAATTGCGTTGAACATGATAAAGTAAGAGCTACATATAATTAATCGTAAAACCTGTCATTAATTATTGGAACATAAAGTATTATCTATAATCACATCCAACTATGAGTAAATGTGAATAAAAAATCTATGAGTTAAAGACTCAAGTGAAGAGGCATTGAGAGGATGATTGAGTTACGCCAGCCTCATTGGGAAATCCTCATTTTCCTACTAGTCTAAAAATCTAATCCCAACTAAGCCTGTATTGATTCCAATAATTTCTAGATCTTTCAAGACGACTTCCTTTCATGCAATTTTATGTCTATTCTATCTCCTTTTAATACCTTCTCACCATAGTTTCATACTTGTCGACCGGTACATAGGTAGGAAAAAAAGGGTAGCTCGGTGCACAAAATATTTCGCGTTTACGTAAGGTCCGAGAAAGGATCGCACCTCAATTAAGTGTAATATAGATAGTCTATCCTAATGCAAGCATTATCGACTGATTCCATGGGTCGAACCTGTGACCTATAGATTACACGAAGACAACTTTACCGTTACTCCAGACGCCTTTCTACGTTGGTGGAAATGACAAAAAAAAAAGAAAAGGCCAAAAGATCGTGTTATATTACCCTCAATAGATCCCACAACTTGCGGCAAACAACCAATGGTAATCTTTTTGCCATTTGCAGATAATAGTACTCATCTATCTGTTCTTTAATAAAGAACATGTCAGATGATCCTGACCAGATAACCCTAAAACCACCAACGATACCTTCCCCTTAACCTTTTTCATTTGCTCCCAAGAAGAATGGCATCTCGGTCATATGCTCTTCCAAATGTGCCTAACTCGAGTACTCTATTATTCCATCCAAGAATTAAAAGTCTTACTGGTAAAGTTATTGCCATGTAATTAGGAGGTCACGAGTTCAAGTCGTGAAAACAGTCTCTTACAAAAATATAGGGTAAGGCTGTGTACAATATATTATTGTGGTTCGACCATTCTCCAAATCCCGTATATAATGAGAGTTTAGTGTACCGGACTGTCCTTTACTAATGAGCAGAGCCATTGCTATATTTTTGTTGTGATTTATGGAGAGTTTACAGAGAAGATGTTAGGAAGAAGAAGACATAGTCATTGAGAGAGAGAGAGAGACGCAGAGAGCTAAATTTCTGTATATTGTCTTTTCTAGTGGAGGCTAATTACATATATTTGTACAACACTCTTGATTGTGTATATTTTACTAATTAACTAACTCTCTAACAACTATTAACGGTTAATAACCACTTTAGCTACAAAGACTAAAATATTCTCACATTATTTAACATTCCCCCTCAAGCTAGGTGGTGGAAAAATATTGATCACACATAGTTTGGATTTTAAATATTCATGCTGCACTTTGGTTAATCCCTTTGTAAGAATATCAGCAGGTTGATTTGTTATTGCAACATATTTGGTGATGACAAGTCCTTGTTGAATTCTTTCTCTCACAAAGTGACAATCAATATCAATGTGTTTGATTCTTTCATGGTAGACTGGGTTTGCAGCTATTTGTGTAGCTGCTTTGATGTCACTGTATATATTGAGGTAACTGGATCTGTGTATCAACTTCTGTTAGTAAACCATACAGCCAAATGAGTTCAGCTACTGTTGTTGCTAAGCTTCTGTATTCAGCTTCTGCAGAGGTTCGAGATATAATAGTTTGTTTCTTAGACTTCCATGAGACTAAGGAGTCACCAACTTTAACTAGGAACCATGTAACTAATTTTCTAGTCCAAGGGCATGCAACCCAATCTGCATCACAGAAGGTAGTGATTGTATTGTTCTGTGTGCTTGATAGCAAAATTTCTTGCCATGGCTGACTTTTAACATATTTTACTATTCTTAAAGCAGCTTCCATGTGTGATCTTTTAGGTTGTTGAAGGAATTGGCTAAGAGTTTGAACTCCAAATGCTATGTCTGGCCTGGTTACAGTTAAATATAAAAGTTTTCCTATTAATCTTTGATAGGAAATTTGATCAACCAATGTGTCTTCTTCTTCTGAACATTCTGTCTTACCAATGCAGTCATCATACTGCTTAGAGGTTAATTTGATGTTAACATCAATAAGAGTTACTGCAGGTTTGGCTGCAGCTAAGCCAACTTCTGAAATTAGTTCCAAAGTATATTTTCTCTGATGCATAGTTATTCCTTGATTGGATCTGGCAAACTTAATTCCTAAGAAGTATTTTAGTTCCCCCAGATCTTTCATTTTGAATGCATTATGCAATAGTTTTTTTGTTAACTCAATCAATTGCAGACTGTCCCCTGTGGTTAACATATCATCTACATATACTAGAATTATAGTAGTACCTTCAGATGTTTTTCTGATGAATAGGGAATGATCATACTGACTTTGTTTGACGTTGAACCTCAGTAATGCTTCACAAAGTTTTGCATTCCATTGTCTAGGGTCTTGTTTGAGCCCATACAGGGATTTAATAAGTCTACACACAATGTTCTCTCCTGACTTTTAAATCCCTGTGGTAATTCCATATAAATTTCATCAAATAAATTAGCTTGAAGGAAGGCATTATATACATCCATTTGATGTATATGCCACTTCCTTGTAACTGCTAAGGCAAGAATATTTCTTACTGTGACCATTTTCACTACTGGTGAAAATATTTCTTGATAGTCAATTCCCTTTTTTTGGCTATAGCCTTTGGCTACTAATTTAGTTTTGAACCTTTCAATTTCACCTGAGGCTTTGTACTTGATTTTGTAAATCCACTTGCATCCTATAAGTTTCTTGCCATCTGGTATTGTTACAATGTCCCAGGTATAATTGTTCTCAAGAGCTCTTATATCTTCATCCATTGCTTGTATCCATCTTGGATCTAGAATTGCTTTAGAATAATTAGTTGGTTCAGTAACTGATGAAGTTGCAGCTACATAGGATTGATATTTAGAGGAGAGATGATCATAGCTGATATATTTGTTTAGAGCATAAGGTAAATTTTGATGAATATTGAGAGACACAAAATCTCTCATCCAGATTGGAGGATGTTTGTTTCTGCAGGATATACTGACTTCAGTTGGTGGTTGATTTTGTATCTCAGTTGGTATTTCATGTGAATTATGATCAGGCTGTGTAGGTTCTGTATAGAAGTCCATGTCTGTATAACTTTCTTCTGTGTTGTGCTGACTGTCTGTTTCACCTCTTCCAGTGTTGTCACGCTCATTAGTGGTTGTAGCTTCTATTCTATTCTCAAATAGTATTGTAGGATTATCTAGTTGCATTCCTGAGTCTGGTGTTGTATCAACAAATATTGGTTGAGAGCTGTACTCTTTCTTGATAAAGGGAAATATATATTCTCTAAATACTACATCTCTACTTATGAAAAATAACTTAGTTGAAGGATCATATAGGATGTACCCCTTTTAAACTTCTGAGTATCCCATATGTATGGATAATTTTGCTCTTGGCATTAGCTTGTCATGCTCTTGTATAGTTTTAGCAACATAGACAACCCAATATTCTAAGATGCACTAGAGAAGGCTTCCTTTTATATAACCTTTCAAAGGGAGATATGTTGCCAATGATAGAGCTGAGCATTCTGTTTATTAAGTAGACAACAACTAATATGCAGTGACCCCAAAACTTAATAGGTATTTGAGCTTGAAATCTGATAGCCCTTGTGACTTTTAATATGTGCATGTGTTTCCTCTCAGCTATCCCATTCTGCTGAGGGGCATATGCACAGGTTCTTTGATATATGACTCCCAAGTGTTTGAATAATTGTTCATACACAGAGTTCACAAACTCTGTACTATTATCAGTTTTAATTGCCTCTACTGTTATATCAAACTGAGTTCTGACATAATTGAAGAAATGTTGAATTGAAACACATGCATCAGACTTTTGCTTTAGTAGAAACACTCAAGTCATTCTTGAAAAATCATCTACAATAGTAAAAAAATACTTGTTTCTATCCAATGTAGCAATTTTATAAGGCCCCCACAAGTCTACATGTATTAGATCAAAACACATACTATTTTGAATACTGCTTGTAGGAAATGACAATCTAGCATGTTTGGCACAAGGACACACTGTGCACTTATTTATTCTATTCTTATAGTATCAATATCTATAAGTAGTAACTTCCTAAGAGTCTGTTTAGACACATGCCCATATCTTCTATGCCAGAGAATTACATCTGATTTGTCAGCTTCAATTGTGTCATTTCCTTTTGTAGTTAAAGCAGTCATTCTGTTCCTTTCAGCTGTGCTAGTATATAGTAGGTATAGGCCACTATCCTCTTTATCAATCCCCTTCACCTTCCCAGTGAAGAGCTCCTGAAATACACAAAAATCAGGAAAGAATGTTGCTGAGCATTGCAATTCTTTGGTTAGCTTAGAAACTAATAGTAGATTGTACTTGAATTGAGAAATATAAAACACACTTGTTATTGTGTTATTCTCTAATATAGAGCTTGATCCTGTATGAGTAACAGTTGTAATGTCACCATTTGGTAATAATACTTTCTTTGGATTGCTTGTTTCAATTACTATTTCTTCATCAGTAAATTTTTGTTAGACACCATATTGTTTGTCGCTCCTGTATCTATAATCCACTGACTAAGACAATTAGAAACTAATAGAGCTGTATCAATACCTGCCACATTAGCTGCTAACGTGGAATTTGGCACACTGGTTTTGTTCAACATTTGAAGAATCTGTTCATACTGTATTTTTGTGAGAGAATAGTTCTCAAGGCTTGTGTTTTCTATGTTCAGATTAGAGCTTTGAGAACTACCTCCAGTTTTGACATGATTCTGCATATTTGTATTTTGTCCATAATTGAACATAGGTAGTTGCTGATGATCTTGAGTAGTAGAGTGATTATTTTCTGGCATTAGATTAACATTGTATGCTGCATTTGTGCCAGCATTCCCTCTTCTTTTGTTCTTGAAATCTGCAGGATACCCCACAATCTTATAACAATTTTCTGTGCTATGCCCTTTCATCTTGCAAAATTCACAGTTCAAATTGTAATTTCTTCTGAACCTTTGGTTCTGATTCTGATTTTCTCCAGCTTTCGAGTACATAGCAACCTCATAATTTTCCATCTGACTTGTAGGATTAGAGCCCAAGATTCCCGAGGTTGCAGCAACAAATTGCTGTCCCTCATCACTTACAATTAATGCATATGCCTGATTTACTGTGGGAATAGGACTTCTCATCAAGATCTGGCTTCTAGCTTGAGAGTATGAATCGTTTAAGCCCATCAAGAATTGGTATAACTTCAACTTCTATAAATACACCACAAATTCTCTTAATTTTGGACAGTCACACCCAGGTGCAGGTACTAAAGCCTCAAATTCTTCCCATAAGTCCTTCAGCCTTGAGAAGTAAACTGATACAAAAGTTGTTCCTTGTGGCAGAGTTGCTATTTCCTTATGTAAATTATAGGTTCTTGATCCATCAACCTTGTTGAAACTCTCTAAAAGATCTTCCCAAACCACCTGAGCACTCGATGCATACTTAATTCCTCCAAGAAGTCCTTTTGCCACTGAATTTATAATCCAAGATAGCACAATTGCATTGACATTTTCCCAGTGATTCCACATTGATTATGAGAATTTCTCCTTCTTGCATGTACCATCAACCATACCCAACATATTTCTTCCTAGAAAGGTTATTCGCATAGATCTAAACCAGATGGAACAGTTCTCAATTTCAGTCAATTGAAATAAAATGATTTGAGTATCACTTACATCAGCTTGTGATAAGAAGGGTGGATGATTATAGTCAATCTAGTTGTTGATTTTCAGCATTTTGATTCACTTGGTCACCAATGATTTGAATTCCTGGTGTTTGGCCCAATTGTTCATCAAAAATTGCCATTTTCTTGTTGACTCAAGATTTCACGAATCTGATAGTTACAGTTTTGATAGAAGACAACAATGAACAAGAAGAAAGTAGAATCTGCAATTAGGATTGAGACGTAAACTAGTTTTCTAAGCTTAGAAGCTCCGATACCATGTTTTGATTTATGGAGAGTTTACAGAGAAGATGTTAGGAAGAAGAAGACAAAGTCATTGAGAGAGAGAGAGAGAGAGAGAGAGATGCAGAGAGCTAAATTTTTGTATGTTGTCTTTTCTAGTAGAGGCTAATTACATATATTTGTACACTACTCTTGATTGTGTATATTTTACTTATTAACTAACTCTCTAATAACTATTAACGGTTAATAACTACTTTAGCTATAAAGACTAAAATACCCTCACATTATTTAACAATTTTGCATATGCAAATGGAAATATTGTAAACATTTATGGTAACTAAAATCCAAGACTTTCCAAAGGTGGACAAAGCGCCAAGGGGAAACCTTTGGGTCGACCCTCAAGATAGGGAGTCAGTTAGGGACCATTTCTCAAAGGAGACTTAGACACCTGTTTGATATCTTTTGTTTTTTTCTGCTTCTTCTTGACATATTATCTACAAGACCATTCCCCACTCCTTAGACCTGTAGCCTGTTTGACCAAGCATCTCCAAGCTAAAAGTATTTCTTTTTCAAAAAACAAAATATATATTTTTTTCAAAGTTGAAGTGTTTGGCTAAGCATTTAAAGGGGTAAAAATATACTTTTGAGTAGAAGCAAAAGAAGTTTTGGAGAAGTAAAAAAAATAGCTTCTCTCCACAAGCACTTTTTTGAAAAGCACTTTCGAGAAAAATACACTTAGAAGCAGTTTTTAAAAGCTTGGTCAAACACAAATTGTTGCCAGAAGTGCTTTTCAAATAAATTAGCCAAACACAAACTGCTTTTCACGAAAAAAGTACTTTTGAGAAAAAACACTTCTCAAAATGAGCTGATTTTTGTAGCTTGGCCAAACATGCTATAAACTTAGCAATGGCAAAAGTGCTTCTATAGGCTATAGTGCTATACCCTATCTTTTCATCTCCCCTCCACCCAACCCAACCCCACCACCGTATTTTCCACCTTAGTCTTTAGGCATATGATAAAGGCAGTTTGGTGCATAAAGAGTCTGCTATCTATAAGGCTCGAAAAAGGGTCGAACCTAATTGAATTAATAGTATTCACTCCGTTTTAATTTATGTGATTGTACCTAATTTGACTTAGTATGAAGTTTAAGAAAAAAGAAAACTTTTAAAATTTCTACTCTTAAAGCTTAAAGGGTAATACAAGTTTAGTGGGTTTGTAACATTTGCGTGGCTATAAAAGCTTCTCGTTAAGGCTAAAATGAGTAAAAAAAAATTAAAATTAAATTACTTTAAAAAATGTCATTCTTTTTAAAATGAACTAATAAGAAAAGTATATCAGATAAATTTAACGAAAGGAGTACTTAGCTTTATCATGTGTTTCTACTAGAGATTATGAGTTTGGTAAAAGGTCAGACCACAATAAATTCATAATGAAAAAGAAGTATTTTTATATTTCTATAAGAGATTGTTTCTGCGATTTGAAGTTGTGATCTCCTCATTATACGACAACTGTTGGGTGTATAAGAACAAAGTCCCACAAGAATAGTGAAAAAGAAAAAAAAGTTACTTATAAGGAGTTGGATAGTCTTAATGGTGTGAGGCCTTTTGCGAAAAATCATGGGAGCATGGTCCAAAACGGACAATGTCACACCATATTAAAAGTATCTTTGAGTTGTTTTAGCCCAACAACTAGTATCAGAGCCGGTACGGAGGTGTGAGCAGCTGGTTGTGCAGGGCACGAGAAGAGGTAGAGGGCGGTCTAAGAAGTATTGGGGAGAGGTGATCAGGCAGGATATGGCGAATCTCCAGATTTCTGAGGACATGACACTTGATAGGAAGATGTTGAGGTCGAGTATTAGGGTTGTAGGTTAGGAGGTAGTTGAGTCGTGCCTTACTTCGTACCATTGTGGGATTAGCCATTTAGGGGTTTTGTCTAAGATAGCTAGTGCCAATATTGTGACTTACTATTTCGCCTTTTAGTGTATGCCCTATTTACTAGCTATCGCTTTTGCTTTGCATCTTTCCTCTGGATTTCACGGTGTTCTTATTTTTCTTATGATTGTTGTGGCGGTACTAATATTGTCTCCCTTCCCTTTGTCTCCCCTCTCCCTTTTCTTTGCATCCTTCTTCTGAATTTTATGGTATTGCTATTTATCCTATGAGTGTTGTTGTGATACTAATATTGTCTCTCCCCCCCC
>AWOL01S0110798.1:28111-60020 GCA_000715115.1 Nicotiana otophora
CCTCTCTACTCCTTCGGGGTAGGGGTAAGGTCTGCGTACACACTACCCTCCCCAGACCCCATTAATGGAATTCTACTGGGTTATTGTTGTTGTTGTTGTTGTTGTAACTAGTAGCAGAGCCAATAGTTTGGCGGGACTATGAATATGACGGAGTGTGGCGGGAGGGGGAGGGGAGGGGGGACGACTTAGTGCCTTTGCCCCTGTACGGGATTTACGACCTTTACTCGTAGCTTTGAAGACGCATATACAGCCTTGGGCTTCGATAACTGTAAATACTCAAGATCATGTGGGTACTACATAGTTAATCTCTAAATTAACCATGAATGGTGATGAGTCATATGAAATTTAGTTCAGGGGAGATATTGTTATGTGTGTGTGAACAAAGTCCTAGATGGAAAGTAGAAAAGAAAAAGAATCAACTTATAATTAGGAGTTGGATACTCTTAATAGTGTACTATTACGTTGTTTCTGTTCCCAATAGTATGGGAGTATAACAATTCACATGTATCTCTAAAAAAGACGTTTGTCTTGATTAAGGAATGGTCGGAGAGTATTGGATTTAATCGAGACAAGATCGACTCAAAGATTGTATGGTAGGATGCACATTATATTAATGGACATGGTAAGTTCACAATTTGACTAGAATTTAGGATCTAAATATGGCCATCCTTTACCTTTTCAAAAATAAGTTGGAACAAAGAAAATATAGCTTCTTCAGAAAACCTCTCCTCTAAGAAACCTATTCTACCAATAATTGAAGCTTAAAAAGATTTCAGTCTATTTCAGTTAAGACAACAATGATGGGTGGTAGGGTGAACCTAATGGGGGGATAGTGAAGTGATGAGGATGTAGTGTTGCCGCATCATGTTCATTTAAATCTAATATTGGAGTATAAATTTATGAAGGGAGCCTTGGAGCAACGGTAAAGTTGTCTCCGTGTGACCTATAGGTCACGAGTTCGAGTTGTGGAAGCAGTCACTAATGTTTGTAATAGATTAGACTGTCCACATCACACCCTTTGTAGTGCGGCCTTTTCCCGAACTCTGCGTGATTGTAAGATATCTTATGTACTGGTTGCCCTTACTTGAGTATATATTTATATGAAAAGATCTATAAAAATTGCAAGAAAATAACAAGTTAGAAATTAAACCATAATTTTAAACTACAATAAGTCTAATACTAAAATCTTAATAATTGTATCCATAGAACTTAAATCATGAATCTGATTTAAGTAATGTTTCAAAGTGGCCTCCATCTTTCCACGTCCAAAAGAACATATGTTCTCAAAAGTTTGGAAGAATGTTATAGTGTCCCTATTCAGAAATCCATGTGTTTTCTTCACATAAATTAAAAATTAAAGACTACTCCCTTTTAAGTGGATTCCAATTCCTCATGTAAAGCATAGAGGTAGGTTTCCCTTTCACAAACCTAACCAAGAAAGAAAAAAAATATTTTATTAATGCTTAAAACGTTTACCACTATGCCTTAATTCCAATCAAATTGGGTTCATTTTTGTGAATCTTTATAGTGTGGATGTCGTTTCATTTAAGCTTGTTACAATCCCGTGTGCCATTGTGTTAGGATAAGTGCTTACTGTCATGTCAAAAGCTATAGTTGATAGCAAAAGTGTAATTTTATTTCTTAACCAAGCCCATCAATCAAGCGCCATGTTCAACCATGACTTCGACCAAGGCCATCCTAGCCCCCTCGTGGGCCTTACCATAGGCAGGATTTTGGCGTTACCCAACAATTCCCACTCCCAACACTCATGTTGCGATTGGAAATCTAATCCATGATTTTGGCCCTAATACCACTTGTTAGGATCAAGTACTTATCATCATGCCAAAAGCTATAACTGATAGCAAGGGCACAACTTTATTTTTTAACCAAATCTACCAAGCAAGCGCCATATTCAACCATGACTCCGATCCGAGCTACCTCAGCTCCGTTGTGGGCCTTTCCATAAGTGGAATGTTGGCATTAACTAACACATTGTAACATGTGCGTAAATGGGTACGTCTTAACATATTTTTATTGTATTAATTAATAAGGATTTATCATAAATTGATTAGTTTTACGTTAGCTATTAACCTACTACAACCCTCCTCATTTATTTGATTCCTCTAATATAAGCATGCTAGGATGAATTAATTTTAATATTTACAAAGGTTCATAATTCAACTAGTTGAAATCTCTACCAAAGCAGTGGGCTTTGCTTCCTCAAACATAGCTTGTTTTAAAATTACTATTTTCTGCTTACCAACATTTAACGGCAAATTAATAGATGTTAGACTAGTTAATTAGAAGATGTTTCTTGTTTTCTTATGTGTGTGAAGATATCTTTCTATAGATAATGGTTACACCATATTTTTTCTCTCTCTTAAAACGAACTCTCTCTACAACGTTTCTCTAACAACTCTTTCTGCTACGCGTCCTGACCATGCTCCACTAGATGGAGCCGCCAGGAGGCCTCCGACCGGCGCATATGGAAGAACAAAATCAACCTAAGGGTGGGACTACTCACACGAATGAGAATTCCTAGGGAAACATTACTATGCTAATATGATTACATCTCCGTCAAGTTCTTCTCCGAATACCTTTTGTCAAGAGAAAGAGAATGTGATAGCAAGACAGAGAACCCACAACGGTATGCCTGCTATTATTTTCAAAGCTTCAAATTACTATGGTATTACGGCAGAATCATGTAAGTACACTATTGTGGGAAAGTTTCTTAGACCTTGCCCCCAAATTGACCGAATTAGGTCTAGATTCAAAGAAATAATCTCTCTAAAGGGCTCGGTTAGAATTGGGGTTTTTGATAACCACCATGTTTTTATTGATCCGTTTAATGAGGATGATCCGTTTGGTTCCGATGGGTTATTAAAATCGATAGAATGCAGATGTGGTTGCAAAAATAGTCTATGGACTTCAAACAAGAGGAGAATTTACCTGTTGCACCTGTATTGGTGCTCCTGCCGGGTTTACCCTTCCATATGCATTATTGACACTGCATTAAGCAACTACTAAGCTCTGTAGGTACTCCCTTGGTTCTAGATGCTGCTATGATTAGGAGAACAAGACCTAGCATGATGAAAATTCGAGTTGAATTTGATCTACTTAAACCTCTGCCACAGAGTATTTTTGTTGGTCAAGAGTATGAGAAATCTCCACTCAAGAGTTACACTCAAATATTGGAGTACGAGGGGGTTACTAAATACTGTAAGCACTGTAGAAAGATAGGCCACTATATGATCAGTTGCAGGGTTCTTGAAAAGAAAAAAGCAGAATACAAGGAGGAAGGTGAACGATTGGAGTTGGAAAAGGAAACACAATTGGACAATGGGATGGAAGCTAGCAAACAAGCTCCTACTAATGACAGGGAGAAACAAAACTCTCCAAGCTTGGAGAGTGTTCAAAACCAGCATAAGGAGAATAGTGAGGAAACAAAAGTGTTAATACCAATGAAAAGAAAGTTAGAAAGAAGAAGAAGACTAAACAAATGCCGAAAAAGAAAAGCAAAGTGCTCTTCAAACCTGTTCAAAGCAATAGCAAAAAGAAAACAACAACTGCCTCTATTGCAAAGCAGAATGAACACTCTAAGCATGCTATAGGGAAAAATATTCTTAGCCCTGTTAATGATGGCAGATAACATCACCTTGATCAAAGCAATGAGATTGAACTCAATAATGATGATAGCATAATCAAGGAGGAGGCTTCTAATCCAAACAAGGAGCATCCAGACCAGATTAACTCCAGACAGGATACCAATCAGGAAGGCAAGATCATGGAGAAATATAATCTTGAACAATATTGTTGTGATTCAAACTCATCAATTGTTCCTACTGAATAAAGGAATCAGCCTGGATTGTAGTTGGTTATGGACCTATACGGGAGCAAGGAGAATGGAGACAACAATAATATGGTAGAAGACAATAGTGACAATCTTCTAATGGTTGAACATACTGACAGTCAAAATGAGGTGAGATATGAGAAGACTGACTCGCAAAATCAAAATGAAAAACACCAACTCATGACAAAAAGAGGAAGAAGTGAAACCAGGAAAAGTGGTAGAAGGCACAGAAACAAAATCCAACCTTTTCTGAGAAGGAGCCAAAAGGAGGATACCACCCAAAAATATTCTGATGATTAGTGCTATTTTCTGGAATATTAGGAGGGTTAGATCCAAAAAATCCATTCACATGCTGAATAAATGGATCGACCTTAACAATACTCAATTTGTGGCTATCTTCGAAACTTTTAGAAACTACGGTAAAGGTTGATGGCTACAGAAAATTCCTTGGTTACCAACATTGTTGTTTCAACATAAATGATCAAATTTGGTATTTTGGAATGCTTACAATTCCACAAAGATCATTGCTGACAGTGATCAACATATTACTATCAATATGTATAAAGCCATTGGCAATCAAGACATTTGCATTACTCTAGTATATGCTAAATGCAAGTCTTATGATAGAAAGGACCTTTGGTCTGCTCTAGAACAAGAAAATCTTTTTGTGGATGTCCCTTGGTGCATTGGGGGTGATTTTAATTTTATCTTGGATCCTAATGAATAACTAGGGGGTAAGTCACACAGAATGCATAGAAGCTTTGGTTTTTAAACTTGTATGGACAACTGCGGGGTTGTTGATATTGGGTATAGTGGTTCTAACTATACTTGGTGTAACAACAGAAAGCCAGGCAATAGAATATGGAAAAGGCTAGACAGAGTTTTAGTTAATGAGTTGTGGGATCAACTTTTTCAAAGATGCTCCATTAGGCACCTAGCTAGGACTGGTTCTGATCGTAGGCTCTACTTATGAAGAATCTGAATGGCAACCAGCATCATATTAAGTACTTCTGATTTCTTAACTCTTGGGTGAACCAAGAATGTTTCTTTGACATTGTCAAGTAAGTTTGAGGTATGAATGTGATGGAAAATCCTGTGTGGATCCTTCAATCTAAGTTCAAGGCACTCAGTAAGAGATTGAGTCAATGGTCCCGGAATGATATAGGGGATATTATTGAAGTAGTCATTAGCTGGGAAGAAAGACTCCAAGATTTGGAGGACATTGATATTGAAAATAACTCTTAAAAGAGTAGAGAGGATGTCAATAAAGCTCATGCTCAGTATATCAGATGGCTAAGTTTTCAAGATTCTCTACTCAAACAAAAATCTCATGAAAAATAGTTGAAGAGGGAGATAATAATACCAAATATTTTCACTCCATTTTAAGGGAAAGAAAGAGAAGGAAACGGATTATAGAATCAAAACTAAACAATGGTAAATGGATCAAGGGGATGAGGAGATAGCCAGAAAAGTTGTTAACTACTTTCAATCCTTATTCAATCTTACTCCTTCGGCCATCAATCTTTCTACTCTGGATTGCATCCCATTTTGTATCTCTGAGAAAGACAATGCTACGCTAAGCAGAATGTCAGATGATAAAGAAATCAAAGAAGCGGTCTTTAGCTTGAGTGCACATAGTACTGTAGGTCTGGATGGCTTCAATGGTATATTTTTCAGAGTTGTTGGGACATCATCCATAAGGAGGTAGCTGCCTTTGTGATGGAATTCTTCAGGGGAAAATGTTTGACTAAATTATACTTTCATACATGTCTTGTTTTAATTCCTAAAGTTGATAACCCTGCTACATTTGCTGACTTTAGACCGATTAGTCTTTCCAACTTTACTAGCAAGGTTATTTCTAAAACTATTTCTATTAGATTAAATACCCTTGTACACAAATTAGTTTTACCTAATCAAAGTGGATTTGTTAAGGATAGATTAATTTCTAAGAATGTCTTGCTTGCTCAGGAAATTATTCCTAATATTGTAGATATTAACAAAGGTGGTAATGTTGTGATTAAGCTTGATATGGCTAAAGCATATGATAGAATATCCTGAAATTTTATCTATCACTACTAGAAATTCGGCCAAAACCGATCGTAGTCAACCGACCGACTTCGATAGGTCAAAACACCGTCTGAAAAATCGACCGAAGTCGGTCAGTTTTTTAAAATATTTTATTTTTTAATTTTTGTACGAAACCGACAAACTTTGGTTGGTTTGTTTTGGCGCACAAATGTGAAAAACTATTTTTGCGTCCCGCAAAATTATTTTTCAATAAACCGACCAACTTTGGTCGGTCTTTTATAGTTGGTCGGTGTTTTTGGCGCAAAAATGCGAAAAATTATTTTTGCGTCTCGCGAAATTTATTTTTCAATAAATTGACCAGCTTTGGTCGGTTTTTTATTTATAATAAATTAAAATTAATATTCAAAAAACAGACCGAAGTCGGTCAGTTATTTAGGCCGGTCATTTTAAAAAACCGATCAATTTCGGTCGGTAATTTTACTTTTTAATAAAACCGACCGACATCGATCGGTTATTTTCGCGCGAAAATACAATTAAAGAGTATAAATGAAATAAAAGACATTCTTAAAATAAAATACATCAATGGTCTAGTAGTAGAATAGTATCATGCCATAGTGCAGCCCCCGATTCGATTCCCATATGGTGTATTTGTTAATTATATAATTAAAAATACCACCCAACTTCGGTCGTAACATACCGACCAACATTAGTTGGTTTTTTCGGCAATTGTTTCGTTTTTGAAATTTAATTGACGATCGAAATCGGTCAAAAAATACCGACTGACTTAAGTACTGAGCGAAGTCAGTTGGTTGGCTCTACCGACCATACGATTACCTACCGCCATGAATCGATCAATTTTCAGTCAAGTTTTGCCAATTACCGACCAATATGGTCGGTTTTGGTAGTCTGTTTTCCCCCCTTTTTAGTAGTGTATGCTTTTTTTAGGAAGTTTGGTTTCTCTGATATTTGGATTTATATGATTCATAATCTTATCTCTAATATGCGGTATTCTGTCATTGTTTATGGTACTAAACATGATTTTTTTTAATCTTCTCAAGGCCTCAAATAAGGGGATTCCCTGTCTCATTCTTTATTCATAATAGTTGTTGTGGTCCTGTTTAGATCTCTTAATTCTTTATATATATATCATAATTACACCCCCTTCTCCATGCCTCCTAATGTCCTAAAAATTAAATATTTAGCCTATGTTGATGATATAGTTATTTTTTGTAGTGGTAATTCTACCTCTGTTAAGCTAATCGTGAAATCAATCTCTCAATATGAGAGGAGTTTTGGTCTACTAGTAAATAGAGACAAAACAATTTTCTTAACTGCCCCTAACATTGTTGCTATCAGAATCAACATGATTAGAAATCTCTCTAGTTTTATGGATAAAATTTTTTCTCTTACCTATCTGGGGTCCCCTCTTTACATGGGGAGGAAAAAGATTGAATATTTTGACAATATGCTTACCAAAATTGTTAAAAGGCTCAATGTCTGGTAGGATAAGTTTTTATCTCACGGTGGCAAAGTTGTATTGATTAAAAGTATACTCCAATCCATTCCTATCTACACATTGTCTGCTATGTGTCCCCCGAAAGGTGTTTTTAGATTAATGAAAAAATATTTTGCTAATTGTATTTGGGGAAACTCTGTTGATCATAAAAGATATCATTGGAATTCCTGGAACAATCTTGCTCTTTCAATGGGGGGGGGGGGGGGGGGGGGGGGAAGAGTATTGGTATCAGAAGACCGGGGGATATAAGTGACATGTTAGCCATGAAACTGTGGTGAAGGATAAGGTCCACATTATCTCTTTGGGCTACATACATCAAAAATAAATACTGTGTAAGGGCCCACTTAGCCTCTAAGAAAATGGCTCCAGGTAACTCTCATGCTTGGAGTCATGTTCTCAAAGTGAGGGATATTGCATAGAAACATATGATTTGGCAGGTAAATTCTGGGTCTAGTAGTTTTTGGTGGGATAATTGGCCCTTAAAGGGCCCCATTGCAGCTTTGGTTCCTAACACTAGCGAGAGTGCTAGGACTTTGGATGGGGAGTTCATTACAAATGGTCAATGGAACATTTGTAAATTGAAGGACATCTTACCAGGTCAATTGGTCCATCACATTAATTCCATTGTCATTGGCAATCAAGATATTGAGGATAAAGTCTTCTAGGAGCTTTCAGATAGTGGTAAATACTCTAACAAGAGTGCTTGGAACCTGGTAAAGAAATCTAGACCTAAAGTGTAATTCATCAAAAAGGTATGGAACTCTAGTATCCCTTTCAAAATGTCTTTCTTGGTTTGGAGATTGTGGAAAGGTAAACTACCTTTTGAAGAGGTGATTACTAAGACTGGCAAACAAACGGTTTCTAAATATAACTATTATGTAATTCCTACTACTGATAACATGAATCATGCATTCATAGAGGGACAAGCTGCTAGTTATACTTGGAGTCTATTTGAAAATTCTCTTGGTATAGCCTATCACCCCCACTCCATTAGATATATGTTGAACACTTGGTGGATTACTAAGGCTGTCAATGATGTACATAGATTAATGTTTGATTTAACTCCTATTGTCTTATGCTGGTTTATGTGGAAGAAATTTTGTGTTTGCAGATATGATTCACGTCCAATCCGCACTCAATAGTGAGTGAAAACGGTCGTTGGAAGAATAGTACCCAACAAGAGTCGGGGTTAATTTCTACAAGGAGTTTAATATGGGTATTAGGGGTATACACTTGACGAAAGCAAATGGAATAACTAGATTGCACTTCCAAATAAAGAGTTTTGATTTCTAATTCTAATTTTAACTCTAACAACTATAAGCTAAAGCGAAAAGACTAGAAAGCGAATTATTGTTTTATTTGTTTTTCCCAAATAGTTAAAATGCCTAGAGATGTGGCCTTAATCTAGGTCTTCTCCTAATGAGTTAAATACGTTAATACTTGTTGTTTTGATCGGGGTGTATTATAACTCTCAAATCTAAGGTAGCCACTCAATACCTATCGATCATAGAGTGATTTTACCAAATTTGGCTTTCTCAAGCCCAAATGAGTATCAAGCTAAATAATTGATACGAGCTCAAGTCAGGTTCTCACTATATCTAGTTCAAACCCTTTAATTAGGCTAATCAAACTCTTAATTAGCCCAATTTCTTGTTAGCCATATTTTTCTAGACTAGGTACCTCTTTCTCAAGTAAGAACCAAGTCAAATAGGCATGAATCAATGTTTGCAATAATTAATTCTAAAATTAAAGCATAAACAAGACTAAAGAATCAACACCCAAACATAAACAAATATTAAATTAAATATCCATAAGGTTTACGTACTAGGGTTGGGTCACAACCCTAGTAAGAGTCTAGCTCCTCATAGTGAAAAATGAAGAAAACAAAGAAGAAATACTAATTAAACTCATAATCTAAGATTAAAATGATAAAATATGATGTTTAAATCTCAAACTAGTCACAAACTTCCTAAAATAGCAAAATACAACGGCTACATCAGCTCAAACTTTGAAACTTGACCTAAAAATGTGATTCTCGTGTATTTATAGTGACCCAAAATTCGCTGACGAAAATGTCCATCGAGAGGTTCTGCGGCCGTACAATTCCATGTGCGGTCCATAGATTACTTCAACTTGCAAGGACTTGGATTCTGCAGCCGCACAATTTGGTCTGCGGCTGCAATGCATCTTCTGCGACCGCATAATTCTTGTGCGGTCCGCACTTCAGGCAAGGCTTCAAGTCTTGGTCATTTGCATACTCTCTGAACTTTGAATCCTTTATCAGTGCAGACCTTGTTCTGCGGCCGCACAATTCATGTGCGATCCGCACATCAGCAAAAACTTTGTTGGGCTTCTTCACTTGTTCTATGGCCACAGAGGGAATTCTGCGGTCCGCACTTTCTTCTGTGGCCGCAGAAATACCTCTGCGGACCGCATGTCTTATGTTATGCGACCCTTCTTGCCTTGTGAGTCTGAACACTCCTTTTTGAGTCGGATTTAATCATGGGAGCCCTAATTTCCAACATTCCTGCAATTTGCACACTTTCATTAGTTTTGGGAACATAAGTCAATACTTTCGGATTAAAAGAAAAGCAAAAATATGCTAATAAGTGGTCAAAATCCACACTTATCAACTCCTGAAAACTTAAGTCTTTGCTTGTCCTAGAGCAAATAAATTAGTTCCCACCTCCTCATTGTTAAAGGTCATTTCAGCGAGTCAATGGTGAGCCATTCATACATTAGTTGGGACCAACAATTATCCATACTACTCATGCATTATCACAAGGTGACAAGTCAAATATTCATGCACATATAGTTCTAATGTGACATTTGAGCTTCAAGAATTGACTTTACTCATCAAGGACTCTTGTTCTATCATGTAGGTCATGGTGGACTCCAAACTCTTTCTCTTCTACCTTCCATTTGCCAGGCTCACTTAAAAAGTTAGCACCCAATCTTAAGATTCATGAAAGGTTCACTCTTCTCTCATAAAAGAATGTCACAAGTACAACTTCAAGTACCATAGGCTTCCCCCTCATGTAGATCACCACTAATTTAAGCTCACTCAGTTTGAAATCAAGTAGGACTTCTTTCGAGTTGTAATGAAGGCTTTTGGATTAGGTAAGTGGTTACACCTTTCCTTAAGCACTCCACATTTTCATTTCCCGGCTCACAATTTCCAATTCTTAGAGGCATTTCCTTTTCATTGAGGTCTAGAGAAACTTGACATCACTCTTTCTTGTTTATTTCATTCTTTTTCTCCCTTTTTTGATGCTCATGTTAGGGATTATTACCTCTTTTGTAATCCATCAACCCTTCCACTTATTCTCTTTTGTTTTTGAATTTTTCTTTTTATTCTTTTCTTTTCTTGCTTTCTCTTTTCATAAAGATAATTTCTTTTCTCTTTTTGTGCCTTGATATCTTTTTCAAATTCCTCATCTCTCCCCCAAACTTATGCATTAAGCCACTTATTTTACTAAAGTGTTAAGGAAAATCGGGATTCCAATAGAGGATCACGATAAAACGGATAAAGGCTTATAACATGGTTATCAAATGAGAAAGGCCAGAGGCTAAAAGGGGGTTGACTTGGGATAACGATATTAGTTGGCAATAGAAAGCTCAAACGGGCCAAGGAAAGCCTACAATCTCTTCTCAAATCAAGCAAAACTTAGGATTTTGCCTTGAAACACACCGAGGGCAAGTTCTAGACCATTCACACGGATACTTGGACTAGCAACAATTCATATCACCCCTCACGCAACTAGATTGTAAAAGAGGATAGAGTCGAGAGCCCACAATGACCACATTCAAGTTTAAATATCACATGGTCCAATAAACCACTCGATGATCACTAAAGTCAACTCAAGAGTCACAAAGTCACTAACTAGATTTATTTCTTTCAAAAACCTTGTCTCTAATAATAAGCACGTAGTTAAGTGTGTTGGTGCCAAATGAAGCATGATTAACTCTTTGAGAATGACTTGATTAGGTCTTTTTATTCATTACTACTGCTACTATTATTACCTAAATACAAAAACAGACTCATTCCCATAAGAAGATTGTCACGCCATCCATCGTTGGGATGAGTCACCCGGTTCACACACAAAGTACCTTTGGAAAGAAGCGTGGCATTAAGAAAACCAAAGGCTTAAAAGAAGCTACTTAACAAAACAAGAACTAATATGGAAAAATATAAAGAAGCTAAAGACACTAATGAGCAATAACTACTAAAGATAGATAATTATACATAAGAAAAGAAGGAGTATCATCAAATTATTACCGACAAAATATATCCAAAGTGTACCAATGTATCAAATAAACTCCATTTCCCCTCCGAATAAAAGTTAAGCATTGTCCCCAATGCTTAGCAAAATAAGAGTAAAAGAAGAGTGTGAAGAAAACCCCCTAAGCATCCTTGGACATTTCAGTGTCCCCAGCAATATCATCTCTCTCACGGTCAGCCAACTGAATCTCATCATCATCAAATCTTGGTGTGGCTGGGTTATCAAACATTGCACGTACTGCCTCAGCAATGTCGGCAACAAGGTCTGGCTCGTCAGATTAGCCAACTGGTTCTACCGGTGCAAATGGTTCTGAAGGATCTGGGACGGACTGGTGCGGGTCAAGCAGCATATCAAAAGGCAGGTCTCCTTCTGTGGTAAGTCTAATTACCTCCTTTTGGAGCTTATCCATTGATTTCTTGCTTGCATGGGACTTCCTCATCTTCTTCAATTCCTTTCCTAGCTCCTCAATAACTGACTCGTGTTGTACCATGGTGTCCATAATCGTCTTTTGATTCTCTAGAATCTTCTTCAGCATCTCATCAATGTCAGAAGGAGCCTGTGGTGCCTGAGAAGTGGACTGGACTACAACAGTACTAGACAAGTCAGAGAACTTAGAAGTAGCTGTCTGCATCTAGTTATTGAGACTCACCAATGTCTGGGAGACTCGCAGAGCAGATAGTGGAACTGTGGGCACGTGCACTAGCTTCAGAGCTGCTCTAGAGGTTGTGGTAGGAGTTGAGGATGATAGCGGAGGCATAGCTTCGGCACAGGTACAAGGCTCAGCAGAGGTGGATGGAAGCTCAACTGTCTGAGAAGCTACCACTGTTGGCTCATCAGACTGACGTGTGGTGATAGAAGGCTGGACTTTCTTCTTTGGGTTGCTCGCATCCATTAGTGAATACCAGTCGAATGGCTTCTTTGGCTTCACATTGGTGTCAAAATCTCTCGGCTCTACCTTTGCATCAGTGAGGTACTCTGTGATAGTGTTGGGATAAGGGTAGGCCGAGCTATCTTGTCGTGCAATCATTGAAATATTGGCCGACATCACAACACCCATATTGATTGGGTACCCGACCATGATAGAAGCCACAAGAACTTACCAAGGGATAGGAAGGTGAGTCTCGTTCTGGCATGGATCCAATCTTCTACAATCAAAGGTCTACCACCCCTTTGCCTCAAAACTCAAAGTGCTCCGCTGAATGGGAACCCCAGCGGTAATCTATAGTGGTGGTAGCCCTGGTGGTGCTAAGATCTCAGCCAGCCAAGTTCGGACTTCTTCCTTCATTGCGCACTTCTCCAGATACTCATTTGGCTCAACATCCTCAAAGCCCAAGTATGCTGATCAAACCTCACCTTGAGGTTGCGCACTTTGGTCACCTTTGTCCCTTTCTTTATATGAGCAACATTGGCATAGAACTCTCGGATGAGGTATTATTTGGAATCCTCCACTCTCTCGGTGAACCACATCCAACCCTTTCGTGCTCTGAATTTCCTCAAGACTACCGGGTTGTATGTCTCCAAATCCTTCAATAAGAACTGTTGCTCAAGAGTCAACGACCTCACTGGCCACCACATACGAAAGTTAGTGAAAGAATCCAAGCTGACAAATTGATCCTCCTAGACCTTCTTCTTTTTTGATCTCTCTACACCTGTAGCTATACCATCTACCACTCTACCATCATCGGGGATCTCATGTATAGGTTGTGCCTTTAGGACTGGTGTAGCTGATGGCTCAGAAGCCTGACTAGCTCTCTCTGACCCCTCGGATGTGCTGTGAGATGAAGAAGGCTCATCTCTGAGCTGGTATCTCCCTTGTGGACTTGACTGTGTGGCTGTTTGCCCCTCCTGAACAGAGGCTGAGTTGCCTTTTGACACCTCCCTAGATGGGGCATAGGAGCTAGACTCGGAGAGGTATGCACATCTCCCTCTGTCGGCTGTGGTTTTCTTCCTGATTGTCTTAGGCTGGCCAAGGGTCAAGGTAGCTCTACCTCGACCCCGAGAAAATTCACCTCTTCCCTTTGAAGTGTCACTGCGGCCTCTTGATCGAACCATTGTCTGTATCAAAGCAGAAAAGATTGTTAGTTGCAATTCATTGGTCAACACATTCAATACTCATATAGGTATGTGAGAAACAATTGGACATAGTGGGGTCATGCGGTCCCGAAAAATTTGGTGTGCGGTCGCAGAATGGAAGTGCGGTCCGCACATTTTCACTTGCAACTGCACTTTAAACTCTTGAAAATAGTGAGTCTCTGATGACAAAGAAATGGCCTAACTGCGGCCGCATAGGGAAATCTACGGACCACACATTTTACTTTGCAGTCGCAGATTCCTTCTTCACCGCGTTGCCCAATTTCAAAATCTGCGGATTGTACAAATTCAAGTACGACCTCAGATTTCAAAAAGTTATATGCAGACTATTTTGTCTACTTAGGTTTTTCAATTTCTTGCACAAATAGGCAAGGCAACATGGTAAAAATATGAAATTACACTAACCCAACCCCATTAGAGCATGTATCAAGTTTACCTAGTTCAGATTTATCCCACATGGATATATAATTGAACTCTAATAACAGATGGCCTAAAAAAGAACTAAAAATCTAAAAACTAAACTAACACAAAAAATTTAACATGAAATTGAAGCATACCAGATAAAGTGAGTGCAATGAGTTGAAAATCTTCAACAAAAATCAATAGAGCATTAGTGTTTTGTTCAGAGTGGAAAAAGTGTTCAATGAGACCTACTGTTCTATTTATACAAACTATTTTGAGAAGGGAAAATAGGTGAGTGTGGTCCACACTCTTTTACCTCGGTGGCCATTTTCAGAATTTCAATGTGCGGTATGCACATTTTCAGGTGAGGCCGCAGATTTTTTGTGCGGTCGCAAATCGACCTCCGCACTGACAAGCTCAAACCTTAGAGAGTTGGTATTTTTGACATTTCAAATGTGCGGCCACAATACTCTTCCGCTATGGCACATAGAAATGTGCGGTCTACACAATTTTGAGCACTTAGCCATATTTTTGTCCACTATTCTTGTAAGTCACACTCATCCCTGTAGCACACTTCAAATCAAGTTAGAACACAAATAAAACCTAACTACAAAATAAAAAGGAAATGAACATGGGTTGTCTCCCAAGAATCGCTTGATTTAACGATGCGACACGATGCAAAATACCCTCAAATGAAATGAATGACCGCCACCACGTGGCTATCTCCAACCTTGCCTAAATAATGCTTCACCCAGTGACCATTGCCTCAGAATACTTCATTGGTTTTGGTCTTCAAGTCTAATGCACCAAAAGGTGTCACACCAGCAATTACAAAAGGATCACTCCACTTGGATTTTAGCTTCCCGGGAAACATCCTCAATCTTGAGTTAAAGAACAATACAAGATCGCCCACCTTGAACTCTTTGTTCCAAATAAATTTGTCATGAAGATATTTCATCTTTTCTTTGTATAAGGACTAACTCGCATAAACATGGTACCAAAACCCATCCAATTCATTCAAATGTGCAATCCTTAAATTAGCGGCTATATCCCAATCAAGATTCAACTTCTTTAGAGCCTACATTCCCTTGTGCTCTAGTTCCACCGGAAGATGAGAAGCTTTTCTGAACACCAACCGGTATGGTGACATTCCAATAGGTGTTTTTTAAGCCGTCCGATAAGCCCATAATGTATCATCAAGCTTCTTGGACCAATCCATCTGATTAGCATTCATCGTTTTAGACAAGATACCCTTTATCTCCCGGTTGGAGACTTCCACTTGCCCACTAGCTTGTGGGTGATAGGGAGTCATGACTTTGTGATTAACATCATACTTGCTAAGTAAAGTATCAAATCCTTTTTACAAAAATGTGACCCCCTATCGCTTATAATTGCACGTGGAGTACCAAACCTTATGAAAATATGCTTCTTCAAGAAAGCCACTATGCTTCTTCAAGAAAGCCACTATGCTTCTTGCCTCATTGCTGGGTAAAGCTACGACCTCCACATTTGGACACATAATCCACTGCGACTAAGATGTAGGTGTTTCCACAAGAACTCACAAAAGGACCCATGAAATCAATGCCCCACACATCACAAATATCAATCTCCAAAATGGTTGTGAGAGGCATTTCATTTTTTTTTTTGAGATTTCACCGGCCCATTGACATTCATCACATATTTTCACTAACTCACTAGTATCTTTGTAAAGAGTAGGCCAATAGAAATCATAACTAAGCACTTTGGCCGGCGTTCTCGCTCCACCATGATGACCACCATTTGGCGAAGAATGACAAGCCCCAAGAATATCACCTTGCTTTTCTTTCGATATACACCTCCTAATCACCCCATCCGTACAAATTCGGAAAAGGTATGGTTTATCCCAATAATAATCTTGACAATCCCTTTTTAGCTTCTTCCTTTGGCTTGAAGAAAACTCATCCGGAATGATTCCGCACACAAGAAAATTTGCTAAGTCCGTGAACCATGGCACTTCTTTCATTGAAATTGCCAAAAGTTGCTCATTGGAGAAAGAGTCATTGATTTCAAGGCCATCATGCGTCCTCCCATCCTCCTCCAAAAATGATAAGTGGTCGACTACTTAGTTTTCACTAAGTTTCCTATCTTGGATGTCAATATCAAATTCTTGTAACAAGAGTACCCATCTCATTAAAAGAGCTTTGGAGTCCTTTTGCTCATAAGATAATGAGGCGCCGCATGATCCGTGTGGATAATAACTTTTGCACCTATCAAGTACGAGCGAAACTTCTCAATTGCAAATAAAATAGTAAGGAGCTCTTTCTATGTGATGGTATATTTGACTTGGGAACTATTCATGGTCTTGCTAGCATAGTAGACCGGATGAAAAATCTTGTTGATACGTTGCCCCAAAACAATCCCAACCGCTACATCACTTGCATCACACATGAGTTCAAAAGGCACACTCCAATTTGGAGCGGTGATGATGGGAGTAGTTATGAACTTGAGCTTCAACAATTCAAAAGCTCTCATGCAATCATCATTGAAATTAAACTTGGCATCCTTCTCAAGAAGCTTGCACAATGGGTTCACCACCTTAGAGAAATCTTTGATAAAGCGCCGGTAAAAACTCGCATGGCCTAAGAAACTCCGCACACCCTTCACCGAAGTTGGGGGTGAAAGCTTAGAAATCACCTCAATATTTGCCTTGTCAACTTCAATTCTATTCCATGAGATTTTATGGCCAAGGACAATACCTTTCTCGACCATGAAATGGCATTTCTCTCAATTGAGTAGCAAATTGGTTGCTTCACATCTAGCTAACACTTTATCCAAGTTTGTAAGACAATCATCAAAAGAATCTCCAACCACCGAGAAGTCATACATGAAAACTTCAAGGTAGTCCTCCACCATGTCCGTGAAAATAGCCATCATACACCTTTGAAAAGTCGTCGGTGCATTGCACAAACCAAATGGCATCCATTTGAAAGCAAAAGTACCTTAGGGACATGTAAAGGTTGTTTTCTCTTGATCTTCCGGAGCAATTAGAATTTGGTTGTAGCTCGAGTACCCATCAAAAAAGCAATAGAAAGCACGCCGGTCAATCTATCAAGCATTTGATCTAAGAAAGGAAGTGGAAAGTGATCATTCCTTGTGATTTTATTGAGCTTATGATAGTCCATACACACCTTTCAACCGGCCACCATTCTTGTACGAATCAACTCTTTCTTGTTATTGGTGACAACCGTCATGCCCCCTTCTTTGGGACACATTGAACTAGAGAAGTCCATGAACTATTAGAGATGGGGTAGACAACCCCAGCATCCAACCACTTGATAATCTCTTTCTTGACAACTTCTTGCATAGCCTCATTGAGTCTCCTTTGATGTTTAATAGATGGTTTTGCGCCATCCTCCAACTTGATTTTCTGCATGCAAAAGGCGGGGCTTATACCCTGAATATCCTCCAAGGTCTATCCAATAGCGTTATTCCTCTTTTGTAGCACCGCCAATGTGGAATCTAGATGTACGTTAGTCAAACAAGAGGAAAAAATAACCAGTAAAGTTGAACAAGGGCCAAGAAATTCTTATCGAAGATTTAGAGGCAATGGCTTCAACTCCAAGATAGGTGGCTCTTCAATAGAAGGCTTTGTAGGAGGATTTGTCCTATTTTCAAGATCCAAGGACAATTTCCGGGGTGCATAGCTGTACAACCCCATTCATTGCAAAGAGTTCATGCATTCCATGAAGCCATCCATCTCGTCATCATCAAAGTTGAGCAAGACGACCTCCAACATATCACCAACATTGATTGTAACTCTTGTATCATCAACAATGACATAGGTCAATAAGTCCACAAAAGAACACACCTCATTGCTATTTGGTTGCCATATGGACTTACACACATGGAATACCACATTTTCATCACTAACCTAGAAACTGAGTTCTCCGACTTCAACATCACAAAGATCCTTAACCGTAGCAAAGAAAGGTCTCCCAAGAATAATTGGCACTTCATAATCAACTTCACAATCTATAATGATAAAATCCACCGGAAGAATGAATTTATCAACACGAACCAAAACATCTTCAATCACACCCAATGGCCTTTTTTATGGTACGATCGGCCATTTGCAATCTCATAGAGGTGGGTCTTGGTTTCCCAATTCCCAAAGTATTAAAAACCAAATAGGGCATCAAATTTATACTTTTCCCAAGATCACAAAGAGTTTTAGCAAACTCGACACTTCCAATTGTAAAAGGAATCGTGAAAGCACCGGGATCCTCCAACTTAGGAGCCATTGAATGCACAATTGCACTCACTTGATAAGTGACTTTGATGGTCTCAGAATTCATTGACCGCTTCTTTGTTACAAGATCCTTCATAAACTTCGTATAGCCGGGCATTTGTTCCAAAGCTTCTACCAATGGCACATTGATTGAAAGACTCTTTATCATTTGAATGAACTTCTTGAATTGATTCTCACCATTTTGCTTGGCAAGTCTTTGAGGGTATGAAGGTGGAGTCTTAGGCAATGGTGCCTTAGTCTTTTGCACTACCGGCTCCGGTATGTTAATAATGTATTTCCTAGACGGGTTCACCCCCTCTTGAGTCACTTCCACACTCTCATCAATATCAATCCAAATTTCCTCATTGGGTTGAATAATATTGTTTGGTATCTCTTCTTCTTGTATCACTTGATCATCATCAACAAGTCACCTTCCACTTGAGGTGGGTGCATTCCCTCCTCTTCTACTTCTTGTGAAAACCGCCATGGCATGCCTCGTATTGTTACCGCCCTTTGGATTTATCACCGTGTCACTTGGTAGTACCCCCTTAGGATGAGAATTTAGAGCTTGAGAGATTTTCCCTATTTGAATTTCTAAGTTGCGGATTGATGTGTTGTGTGAGGCAAGTTGGGCATCTGAATCAGTATTCTTTTCCATCATTTTCTTGAACATACTTTCAATATATCCCATATCATTGTTTGAAGAACTTGAACCATGGGAAGGATAAGGATGTGGGTTGCTCGGTTGTTGATGCATCGGGAGCCTTTGAAAATCTGACCCCCTGTTGCCTTGATTGTTACTCCATCTACCTTAATTGTTGCCTCTCCAATTTCCTTGGTTGTTTGCACTCCAATTTTCTTGATTGTTGTTGTTATGCCAATTCCCTTGACTGTTAGAATTTCAATTGCCATGATTGTTCTGTTGTCGTCATTGTTGTTGGTTTGTGCCTTGGAAGTTATTTCTTTTACCTTGAAAATTATTCTTATATTGCACTTCCTCTTCTTGTTCATTATAGGAATCATCTTGCTCCAAATCACCACCATTGCACCTAGTTCTCCACTCGAGTTTGCACTTATGGACACTTGGTCCTCCTCTTGTTCACCATCATATTCACTCTCTCCATAGCATTGACTTGCTTAGGAGCTTGCACCTGATTTAGTTGGGCCTTTGCTAGTTGAGTCATGGTAGTGGTCAGTTCGACAATGGCTTGCCCATGGTATTGCAATTCTTTGTGAAGGTGGATCATATTCGTATCACCTTGTGGAATATTGGCCCGAGATTGCCAAGCCGACTACATTTCCGCCATCTCATACAAGATTTCACACGCCTCCGCATAAGGCGTAGTCATAAAGTTCCCACCGGCTAGTTGATTCACTACACATTGGTTGGTTGTGTTAATCCCACGATAGAAGGTTTGTTGAATCATGTTTTCCATCATATCGTTGTTGGGACATTCCTTAACTATTTTTCTATAGCGCTCCCATATTTCGTGTAGTGGTTCATTCGGCTCTTGCTTGAATGCCAAGTTCTCATCTCGAAGTGTAGCCATGTGCCCCGGAGAGAAAAACTTAGCAATGAACTTTACCGCCAACTCATCCGAAGTGTGAATTGAATAGTTCGACAATCGTTCCAACCAATCTAAAGCTTTCCCCCGTAGATAAAAGGGAAAAATCCTTAGCCTTAATGCATTCTCGGAAACATTAATTTGCTTGCTCGCCCAACATGTATCCACAAAGCCCTTCAAATGATTATAAGCAGTTTGAGTTGGAGAACCGGTGAAGAAACCCCGTTGCTCAAGCAAAGTGAGCATCACATTGGTGATTCGGAAGTTGCCCGCTCTAATACAGGGAGGGACTATTGCACTAGCGTAACCTTCATTGGAAAATATGTAGTGTGGAGCCGCTCGTGGAGGAGGTGGGGGTAGAACGGGCACATTGTCATGAGGTACTCGGCCTCTCCGGTTGGCTTGAGGCTCAAGAGGTACCTACTCTAGTTATTCTTCCTCGGCGTCCAATTCCCCCAAAGGCAAATTTTCGAGATCATTATTCGCCATGGTTGTACCTAAAATTTCTCACACAAGTTAGTAACATAGATAGTTACATATCTCACACCATTTTATCTCCCTATCAACGGTGCCAAAAATTGATCCATGTCCAATCGCACTCAATAGTGAGTGGAAACAGTCGTTGAGAGAATAGTACCCAACAAAAGTCGGGGTCAATTTTCACAGGGAGTTTAATATGGGTGTTAGGGCCATACACTTGACGAAAGAAAATGGAACAACTAGATTGTACTTCCAAACAAAGGGTTTTGATTTATAATTCTAATTTTAACTCTAACAATTATAAGTTAAAGAGAAGAAACTAGAAAGCGAATGATTGTTTTTGTTATTTTTTCCAAATAGTTAAAAAACCTAGGGATGTGACCTTAACCTAGATGTTCTCCTAATGGGTTAAATACGTTAATATTGTTTTATTGATCGGGATGTATTATAGCTCTCAACTCTAAGTTACCCACTCAATACCTATCGGTCATAGAGTGATTTTGTCCAATTTGGCTTTTTCAAGCCCAAATGGGTATCAAGCTAAATAGTTGATATGAGTTCAAGTTGGGTTCTCACTATCTCTAGTTCAAACCCTTTAATTAGGCTAATTTAACTCTTAGTTAGCCCATTTTCTTGTTAGCCAAATTTTCTAGACTAGGTACCGCTTTCTCAAGTAAGAACCAAGTCAAATAGGCATGAATCAATGTTTGCAACCATTAATTCTAAAATTAAAGCATACACAAGGCTAAATAATCAACAACCAATCATAAACAAGCATTAAATTAAATACCCATAAGGTTTACACACTAGGTTTGGGTCACAACCGTAGTAAGAGTCCAGCTACTCATAGTGAAAAATGAAGAAAACTAAGAAGAAATACTAATTAAACTCATAATCTAAGATTAAAATGATAAAATATGATGTTAAAATCCCAAAATAGTCACAAACTTCCTAAAACAGCAAAATACAACGGCTACAACAGCTCAAACTTCGAAACTTGACCTAAAAATGTGATTCTCGTCTATTTATAGTTACCCAAAATTTGTTGATGAAAATGCCCCTTCGGGAGGTTCTGCGGCCGCACAATTCCATGTGCGGTCCGCAGATTGCTTCAGCTTGCAAGGACTTGGATTCTACAGCCGCACAATTTGGTCTGCGGCTGCAATGCATCTTCTGCGACCGCACAATTCTTATGCGGTCCGCACTTCAGGCAAGGCTTCAAGTCTTGGTCATTTGCACACTCTTTGGACTTTGAATCCTTTATCAGTGAAGACCTTGTTCTACGGCCGCACATCAGCTAAAACTCTGTCGGGCTTCTTCACTTGTTCTACGGCCGCAAAGGGAATTTTATGGTCCGCACTTTCTTCTGCGGCTACAGAAATACCTCTGCGGACTGCACATCTTATGTTCTGTGCCCCTTCTTGCCTTGTGAGTTAGAACACTCCTTTTTGAGTCAAATTTTATCACGGGAGCCCAAACTTCCAATATTCCTGTAATTTTCACACTTTCATTTGCGTTGGGAACATAAGTCAATACTTTCGGACTTAAAACAAAAGTAAAAAGGTGCTAATAAGTGGTCAAAATCCACACTTATCAAGGTATAGAGATCAAAAAAAGTTCAACATGTATAGATTGAACCATCAAATCTCTTGGAGTGTGAAGCAACAATCAATAAGGCATGTCCTAAATGCAATCTCAGAATGCCTTGGATTAGCTTCTGTGACATATTGATAAGATTACAACTTGTTCACAAATGCATTATGGTTCATTGGATTAAACCAGACATGGATAATATCAAGATTAACACTAATGGAAGCTATCTCAAAGTTGAAAGAAAGGCAGGGATAGGAGGAGCTCTTAAAGATAAGAATGGAGACATCATCATGGCTTTCTCACTACCCTACAGTTGCGAAAATCACAACCTTGCTGAAGCATATACAGCGTGGACTGGTATCAATTGGTGTGTGCAAAATGGCTTCACGGTAGTCACTCTAGAGTTGGACTCTCTTTATATTGTAGATATCCTTCGTCAAGAGAATACAACTAACTACAGGCTTAGTCAGATCACAGACATGATCGGATACATCTTAAACAACTCAGAAATCCAGATTACGCACTGTTACAGGGAGGCTAACCAACTTGCAGATTGCTTAGCAACAATAGCAGCAAAATCTCAAGAGGTTGCTTTCGTCTATTCTAACCATCAATTGCCCAAGGAAGCTAAGGGCCCCTTTCAGCTGGATAAAAACCAGATGCCAAATATCATGAATAAATATGATAAGGCCAATTTTTTTTGTTAGCTAGGCTCTTTTGTATTAGGAGGCGGGTGAACTAATTATAATCGCCTATGCCTCATCTTTTGAAGGGTACGCTCTACCCTTGTGTTGTGATAATGAAACTCTGTTTTGATTAATACAACACCCCCAGAATATAATGGAAAAATTTATATTAAAAAAATAGATCATGGTTACACATAATTTCCATACTTGGGGAATCTTATATAAAGATAGTTGATGTTCATATTGTGCAAGCTAGTGTCATATTGTCAATAAGTCTTTTGCTTTGCTTTAGCTTTTACCAAGTAGAAAAAGGGTTTCCAAAGTTACATTAGAAAGTTTGTTTCTGTTAGAAGAAAAGGATGGTTGTAAATCTGCAGTATGCAGCCGATGAGGCAACAATGAGGACTGACTAAAAGTTAATAGCTAATAAAACCATTGGTATAGAAGAGCTAAAACAAGGAGATTCTTCTGATCTCGATACCCAAGGCCAATGGTTAGCCTAATCTTCTGCTTAATTCATTGGAAATTTGGAATAATAAAATATTTTAGTTATGTATTGTCACTCTATAAAAGTTAATATTTGTATTTATCGCGTGTTCCGGTGAGGGTTAGGGTATTCCCTATTATGAACCTACTCAAATTAGAACTAAGTTAGTTGATTCTCTTTGACCGGCCGGCCTTAAACAACCTTCACATATCTTGGTGAGATCCCAAGCATCCAAGTGGGGCCACTATTGGTGCGAGTTGTAAGGAGTTTTGATCTCGAGTTAAGTTGGGATATCATTTCATACTTATAGATAGAAAGAGATAAGCGGCATGAGTAACTCGGTTGTGCCTTAATTACATGTGCTCTACAGGCCACACTCCAAATTTTTTGCCAACGAGCCCTTTTTTAATTTGGAAGTAATAATTAACAAGTTAACTTGATACCATTAATATTTCTTTTTCTAAATTTTCAGTGCGTATAAGTTCTACCCATATGAAAAAAGTTCAAATATGTTGATCGTCCTCTTAGACAATAACAAGTTTCTATGAATTACCTGAAAAAAAGTTAGAAGTTTTGCTGTGCAGATAAGACAAATGCAATTCAAAAAGTCAACTCGAATAGTGCCTTTTGTCAAGATAAGCCAGAACCATAATATGAAACAAACAATTATGGCGGATTTCCATTATATGCATTTAGCCAAGATACAAAAGCTAGTTACAAAGATGTACAAGGCCTTAAAGCTAATGAGAAAAGACACCTCTTTTCTATCCCATCTATTTTTCTTCTTCTAACCTTTTTAGTTATTTATAAACAAAACAAAAAAGGCATATTATGTGTAGTACTAATTCGACAATTCTCAGTTCTTCAGAGATTCTTTTATCTCCTCAAGTTGTTTTTGAATCTTAGACTGTCTCCTTAAAGACAACCTTTTCCACTCTACTAACCGTTGTAGAAAAATCATAACCTGCCAAAGCAATTTTAACAAAAAAGTCACTGAATTTCTACAATATAAACACAACAAATGGAAATAAGTGAGAAAATAACAAAACATGTCTGATCTAACACATTTTTTATTCGAAAGAAAATACAATTTTATGGTCAAATGAGAGCTTAATATTATAAGATTCTGACCTCGGATGGTTCTAGTAAAGAATACGATGCATATGTATCTTTTGGAATTTTGGAGACAAGAATGCCAAAACCTTGCCCTCTTTCTCTTAATACCTATCACAACATATAATCATATAATTAGTAATAAAAATAGTATTTAATTTTTACATATTGACAGTATAAAATAGTCTTTCTGTTCCACCTTATGCAACAACTTTCTAACTTTGAAAATATTTTAACTATAAACTTCTCATTTTACCCTTAATAAAATGATTATAGCCACACAAATATCTATGACTTGTTTAATAGTATTTCTTTCTTTCGTAAGTTTCGTGTTAATCCAAACTTTACCACATAAAGTGAAACAGAGGGAGTAATATTTACGCTATCAAGTCACTTAAAGGACTATTTGCTAGTAATAATTCAAAAAAAGTAGTATCATAACCTAGAAAATAAGGTAGATAACCATCTAAAATAAGTTAAAATACACTGTATTTTTATAAATTAAAAAACAAATAAGGAAGACATAGGAAACCTTGAAAGCATCTTCATCAGTTCGATCATCTCCAATATATACAGGAAAGACATCAGTACAATTAGCGTAACCTGTTGAAGAAAGATTAATTCTCAAAATAATTAGCATTAAATAGTTGATTTTTTCAATATTTTATTTTGGTGATAATAAAAAATAAAAATAGTTATTACTCGAAAATAGATACTTACCAAGGGATTCAAGCAAAAATTCAAGAGCTTTTCCTTTGTCCCATTTAATAGTAGGCCGAATCTCTAATACTTTTCTCCCTTGGCTTAATCGAAGCTTTGGATATTCTTTTAGCACTGACTTTACTTGTTGTGCTAGTTCACCCCATTTCTGTAACATATATAAAATCAGATATTTTCTTAAACTTTTTTAAAGTTGGGAGTCTTTAATAAAATACCTTAACATTATTTGTGCTTTTAACACATGCTTTGTCTAACTTAAAAAGATGCTTCTCTTTTTCTTCTTTTATTTCTACTTTCAAATGGGTCATGTATATGGATAATGTATAATACTTCCTTCATCCACTTTACGTGATCGTATTTGACGGGTTGGAATTTTTTAAAACAATTTTTTTTTTTAAAACTTATGGTCTTAAAAAAGGGTAGCCGGTTACTCGAATCATCTCATATTTTAGGGAAGGACTGCATGTATGATGTAGGCAGTCTACCCTGATGTAACTATAAATGGTTGATTCCACGGCTCGAACCTACGACTCATAGGCCACACAAAGACAACTCTACCGTTTGCTCCAAGGCTTCATTTGTGTTCTAAAATATGCTATAAATATTTTTATAGTTAAAAAATAATGTTATTAAGGATAAAAGGAGCTAAAGGCCGGTAAATTATTTCTGAATAAAAAAATTATCATTCTTTTATAAAAAACAAAAAGGTAAAATATGTCACATTATTTTATGGGATGAAAGAGTAACATGCATTCAATCTTGTCAAAATTGAAAGAGGAATAAGTATGTGGAACTTTTACATACCTTTTCATCAACACAGCGGAAATGTACAGAGACACAAAACTTGTTATTCTCCACTCTAACACCATTAATAGACTTTGTTTTATCCAACAGTTCTTTGTAAACCTATAATTTTCATATCAGGTAAACTATCAAATAAACATTGTTATTTTATTTATCAACAGTAATTTACTTTGTACTTTATTTATGAATATGATGGATAATGACCTCAACAATCATTGGAAGAAATTCACTTGCTGGTTGGAAAAGAGCAGCTTGAGCTCCCTGGAATTTTAAGAATGGAAATGGTAATGTTAACAAGAGTTTAATACGCACTGATAGCGTAAAAAAAATTTATACTATTAAGTAATCGCTTATTATAAGTGAGATTAAGAACCTGAACAAATAAGACAACTAATATGCTACCACACACTAAAATACACTGATACTATAAAGTTTTATTTATTGTATAAAAGTTAGATCATTAAAGATTTAACAAAAAGAGAAAAGGAAAAGAATATAAACTCAAGTTCACTTACTTTCTTGTATTTGGAATCTTTTGAAGGCCCTTCTATATCCATGCCATGGCTTCCAGCATAGTACAACTCTGCCAATTGTACAAAACTATATACCTATAATTATGCAAACCCAAAAAGATAAAATAAATAAAAATCAGTTTATAAACCTCAAAAACAAAAAAAACAAAAAAACAGAAAAAGAAGAAATCTGGAAAAAACACAAACTTAAAAGGACTTAAGAAGAAGACAGAAAAATAAATAGATGTACCTTATCTCTGCACCTCCCACTAACAATAGCAGTTGGGAAATACCTAGCAAGCTTTCTCACTGTTCCTCTCATCTGATACACAGAAAGAAAGGGTTGAGGACGTTGGAATAAATAGTAAAAACACTTTGAAAATATATGAAGACTTTCAAAATGTGTGCAGCAATCTATGACAAATAACTATATTTAATAAGTTTGACAGGTAATCTAGAATAAATAATAAACAATCTATTATAAAAAGAGGCAGCCCGCTTTCACGTAAGGTTTTGAAATGGATCGCATCCTAGGTGGTCTAGTATAGGGGCGGCTCCAGGGTATTTGAGGTCTAAGGCCAAAATGTGAGACCTAAGTATTTATATTTTTTTAAAAAACTTAAATAATATGTATGGAGTAAAATTAATGAAATACCAAATACCAAAAAAAATAATACTAAAAAGATATTACCCGATTACCGATTCAGGAAGTTTGAAGAATGAAAACTTTGAGTCCAAAATATTTAGTTGTTGTTTGTCTACTTCAAAATTCTTGCTGTAAATATTGAAAACTATACTATATTTTTTATAAAGTAATAGAAGTATAAAACTATTGGAATCTTAAAAATATTATAGGTGAGCAAGAATAAAGAGAAAGGAAGAAGATATGTAGGTTCTGGAATATGAAGAGTAAGATTGAAACATTAGAAAAAGAGTAAAAAATAAAATTATTAAATCAACTCAAATTGAAAATTATTCATGTCAAATTTTTACTTTATTTACTCAAAAAGGTTTTCTTTCCATTTATATGAAAAATACAAAAGTACTACTAAATATTATTTTTTTAAATATCTATAAAATATAGTATTATTTCGGAAAAATAGGGCCCCTCAAAATTGGGGGCCTAAGGCACATGCATTACCCACCATATTATTAGAGCCGGCCTTGGTCTAGTATAAACAACTTATCCTAATGCTTGTATTAGTGATTGCTTCCATAGCTCGAATCCGTGACCGTGACGTATAGGTGACGCGAAAATAACTTTATCTTTGTTTCAATGCTCAACTTAATAAATAATCTACTATAAACGTTAAACTGCACTGATGATGTAAAACAAAGTTATATATATATAAAAACTGTAATTCAAAGAAGGAGTTTGAAGTTGGTTGAAAACACTTACAGCATCAGACATGAAAGCTTGATCAGGGTCATCAACAATGGGGGAAAGGGTGCCATCATAGTCTAAAAACATCACCATTTTCTTTCCTTTAGAAGCACTGATTATCTGCTCAAACATGTCTAGTGCTGATGGATGGTGCACCTGTTTCATTAAGCAACACAAGAATTTTTTTCATCTTTTTTTGTTCCTGATCTCAAATGGTGTCATCTATATTACGTAACTATAAAAAAAACAAAAACAATTATCTGTTTGTTCCATTTTACTTGACAATTTCCTTATTAGTTCGTTCTAAGAAATAACATATTTTTACCTATAAAAATAATTTAACTTTAAACTTTTTTTAAAGCGACAAACTTTTATAACCACACAAATGTTATGAGTTACTACATGTCTTAATTACTTCCTTATTACGTGCAGGCTCCATGCAAGAAAGGCTAATAATGAGGAAGTTTTCAGCTTTTATTCTTTTCTTCTTGTTTTTTTTTTCCTCTTATTATTGGTGAGAGTAAGTTTGTTAAGATTGAACTCACCATCCAAGAAGTATTGTCTTCAGAAAGAGAAGTACACTTGTGATGAGTTGGAGATGAAGCTCTCATTGAATCAACCCAAGAATTGATTCTTGGACCACTATTTATTTCAACAAGTGTCTTTCTTGAAATGTTGATGCAACTTCCCGGCGCCGGTGGCGGTTTCTGCACCGCTGCCGCCGTGAACGTGGCGGTGTTGATACCGGAATTAGGATCGGAAACCACCACATTCTGTTTAGTCATTTTAACTACCTAGATTGAAAAACACACTTCTAGTGCCCAAAAAAACAAAGAGTTGAGAGAAAGTGTGTTTAATTTGGGGTGCTTTAGTTATTTTATACAGTTATAAGTAGACACTAGTGGACAAGGGCAAAAGGAAACGCACCTTTCAATGGACCCCACGTTTGGCCCCAACCCCACAAAAAAGCTCTGGGCCCCTCAGTAGGGTTTGTTGGCTGTGACCCACGGCTTAATATCTAGGAGAGGGTCCCACTACGAATGGTTAAGTGGTCCCACCAAACCAAAGTGGAAACTGGTCCAGTCTCTTCCCTCTCAGCCGTCTTCGCCGTCGCCCATAACAGACTACTCCAGCTTGGATCCTACGTGGAAGATTTTATGCCACGTCGGAAAATATGAATTTCTTTCTATCAGTAATTATATTTGTACCAGTACACTGGAGCAGACTAGTTGCGTGTTTGGCCAAACTGGAGAAATCAGCTTATTTTGAGAAGTGATTTTGAAAAAAAGTACTTTTGGAGATAAGCAGTTTGTGTTTGGCTAATCACTCTGAAAAATACTTTTGAGCAATAATTTATATTTGACCAAGCTTTTCAGAAAGTGCTTTTAAGTATCAAATTACGAATAAGGACATGAATAGATTTACTTAATAGTTAATATTGTAAGTAAATAAATAATCTTGAAAATTTGTTATTACAAGCAATAATTAAAATTTTTTATTTTATTTAAGTAAAATATGAAAATAAAATTTAAAAGTACTTAATTATTTTAATATAAGTTAATTATATTAAAAATTATTCAACAAATATAAAAGCATTCACCCCTAAAGTCACTATATATTAGAAAGCTATCATAAAAATAATAAAAAATATTTATACATTAATATCCCAAGTATTAGGTTTAACGGTTATTTTGGTATATACTATATTTTGTTAAGGGTATTTTTGGTAAGAAGAAAAGTCAAAACTGCTTCTGCTTCTGCTTATCGGAAGAAGCTACTTTTTTCTGCTTTTCAGAAACTGTTTTTGCTTCTTCCCAAAAGTATTTTTTTCCCCCAAAATAACTTGACCAAACACCTCAAATTAGTAAAAAAAGTATTTTTGAGAAAAAAAAAAAATACTTTTGGCCTATTGAGAAGCTTGGCCAAACAGGCTATAGAACAGACAGATTTTTGCACAAGTACAAACTGATTTATTGAAAAACAAACAGTATTATTTTCCAAAATGAATAACAATATAAGGAATAGAATTTTGAAATATCCTGGTTATGTAAAAATTTTAAAAAAATAATATTAGTGTAAAAAACTTAAACTGTTAATTGATATAGAAAATTATGAATCCAATTTTCTATGACCAAACTTAGGGAAAGGCTATGATCTATCCTATATTTTTATTATCCATAAGATAATATAACCAAATTCATTGTATATTTTTTCTAGCTGATATACATAGGTTATATATTAATTATATATATATATATATATATATATATATATATATATTATACATGAGTTATACATATATTATATATCCGCAAGCTATTTTAAGTTTAAAAGATTAGGTAGCGATTATTTATATTAATTCTTTTTCTTTTTCAACTTTAGCGTCCTTTTTAAATTTTATGAAGACATGCGCAAAGACTAAAACATTTATACATATTCAATGCCTAATGAAATCATCATCGGCCTTAAAAAGATTGTGCCTTAGGGCATTGCAAAGAAGCCATCTGGCCTACTTGGTAGGGTATACAGTACTGTTGTAATTTCATCTTAGAGAATAAAACGAGAAAAAGGAGAGCAAATTCTAAACACCATATATATAGTTAGGCCATTGTTCAATAATTCTTTGGAGAGAGTACAATTCGTCTTTATGGTGAGGGTCTCTGCATTTGGCTTTACAATGTTGTTATTGTGACTTGACTGTGTACTGCAAATGATTCCTACTATCTCCAATTTTGTTCTATTCTATGTACGCATTTATGCATGCAGAGATACTATCTCCAAGGCGCGCCGAAGCTGCCATCACCGGCTCGTACCATCAACATGATTATCGACGGCAGCAGCGATGCCTCCATCAATGACGTTAAGCTCACTGCCACTCACAAGCTCAAAGGATCTATCACCCACGAGAGGTATGACGAACTCGAAGAAAATATCGTCCTCGACGAGTCAGATGTCGACGGTTTGACTTTCCCTTACAACGATGCTATCATCATTACTTTACGAATTTTAGATACTGATGTCAAACGTATCATGGTAGACAACGGGAGTGGAGGTGCATTATCCATCCCCGAGTTCACGCTCAGATGAGACTCGAGAACAAGATAGTGTCACGCTGCATCATACTAACTGGTTTTAATAATGCAGTTGAACGGAATCAAGTGAAATTACACTCCCCTCCTTGGCCGACGGCATAACTTTGGAGACAACGTTCCATATTATGGACCAGGCCACCGCATACAGTGCCATAGTAGGACGACCATGGATACATTCCATGAGAGCCGTCCCCTCCATCTTATACCAAGTGATCAAGTTTCTGACACCTTGGGGAATATTCAGAATACGGGGAGAACAGCGCACGTCTCGGTAATGCTACCGCATCGCCTTGGACAGCACGACAACCCAACAGAAGAAAGATAAGGAAAAAGAGGCATAGCAATCAACATGGTCGAGGTCAACACAAGAAGAGACCGGGGACGTCATCATGGACCACGAAATGGTCAAAGTCGCGGGCTCAACTATAGAATACCTCGACCCCGTTCAATTAGATCCCGGCAACCCCAGCAAAAAGGCCTACATCGGATGCAAACTCCGAGAACAAGGTAAATTTAGCTAGTTTTTAATAACTAACGCAGATTTATTTTCCTTTAGCCATGTATAGATGACCGGTATCCCCAAGGAGATCACTACACACTGATCGAGCGTCGACCCATTCTATCCCCGGTAAGGCAGGTCAAACAAAAATTCAACCCCGCCATCAATGATGTCGTCCACGAGGTAGAAACGCTATTAGAAAATGGCTCCATCAGGGAGTCAAAATAGCCGAAGTGGATCGCCGATATAGTGATGGTCAAAAAGAAAAAATGGGAAATGGAGAATGTGTGTAGACTTCACAAACTTAAACAAAGCATGCCTGAAGGATTCATTTCCGTTACCACATATCGACTAACTCATCAGTGCGACAGCCGGGCACGAGCTGCTGAGTTTCATGGATGCGTACTCGGGCTATAACCAGATACTTATGGAAGAAGATGATCAGGAGAAAATCACGTTCATCACCCACCGAGGAACATTGTCACGACCCAACTGGAGGGTCATGACTAGCACCCGGGCCATACTTGCCGAGCACCA
>AWOL01S0110806.1:0-16055 GCA_000715115.1 Nicotiana otophora
CTAACAGGCTTGCTCGGTCGGGTTCACTCGGTTGAGCGTCGGTCGCGCTCCTTGGTTTTGGGGCGTGACAAGTATGAATGGGAGGAGACTTTGAAGGATCCCGTAGCTAATGGCGGGTTCGTTAGACCTGGTGCACCTTGTATTTACTGATTACCGAGTACAGTTAGAGCCCTCGCTAGTGGGAAGGTAGAACTAGTATACAGTTATAGTTTTCCCTCGAGTAGGGACCTACAGTTATATTTTACTCCTTTTACAAAGAGGTCCACAAAGTGATACAGATTACATGATCCTTTTCTGGAAACCTCCCAAATATAAAAATTTTCTATGACACAGTATTTACCGAGCTTATTACTGAATTGTTAAATTGATTTTGTTATAGGAAACACATGATGAGACTGATTATTATTACCGTTTTAAAAAGGGCATTTTATTTTGTGATTATTATACAAGCATGTTTTCTGACTTGTCCCCAATAAAAACGGTTGTGGTTAAGTGTTATTACTCACTAAGCTAGCGACTCATTCCCCGTTAATTGTTTTTACAGAGACAGCAGTTGACGCGTGCGAGGATTTCATTAATTAGAGCACACAGGTTGATAGTTCTTTGTGAGCCTCGCACTTATTCGCGTGGGCGGAGATTTTATTTATTATTATGGTCTTTTCTTTGAACTGTTAAAGTTGCTCCATAGTCATTCTTTTAGTGTCATGAGTATTCGTTTGTTATTATAGACTTATGTTGGGTATCGCTCTTTATTATCAAAGTTGGAGATAAATTAGTATTTCTAACTCTAAGTGGGTGGACTATTAAGGGTAGATATTTGTTTGGGTTAATTGATAAAGCTATTGTTGTTTGGATTGATATTAGGGTGTTTGATTTTTGATTTTGAGACAGAGAAATTTTAGGGATAGTCCAAAAATAGGAAAAACTCTGTCCGATTTTCTGTAAAATATCGATGAGGCTTACTTGGGGGCACTTGCTCCTAAGTGTCGGTCGTGATCCTAAACTGGGTCGTGACAGAACTTTTCCACTTCCAAAACTCGTGCCGAAACAATTCAAATCAACTTGGAAGGAGCCCAAATTTTGCACACAAGTCCCAAATGATATAACAAAGCTATTCTAATTCCCGGAACCACAATCCGAATCCGATTACCTGAAAGTCAACTTCCGGTCAAACTTATGAACTTTTTAATTTTTTGAAATTTTCAACTTTCGCCAATTAGCGCTGAATCCTTCTAGAAATATCCAATTGCAAATCCAGACATACGCCCGGGTCCAAAATCACCATCCGGACCTAATGGAACTATCAAAACTCCGTTCCGGGGTCAAATTCACAAAAGTCAAACTTGGTCAACTCTTCCAACTTAAAGCTTAAATCATGAAATTCATTCTTCCAAATCTATTCCGAATAACCTGAAAATCAAAACCGACGATTCACATAAGTCATAATACATCATACGGAGTTACTCATGCTCTCAAACTACCGAACAAAGTGCAAATACTCAACACGATCGATCGGGTCATTACACTGTTTTGCTTAGCAAAGATGGTTGCTTTGCACTTCACTTGTGTCTAATCTTTCCTGTTTTGCTTGGCTAACATACCAAGGTTTCCTTGCCTCCCTAAAGGCACCTAAGGATAACTGCATTGACTAAGTATCATGTATATAGCTTCCAAATTCCACCAAGGCCAAGTTCAGCAAAATCAGGAACATTTTGTAGAAAGAATAAGAAGAGCAAAAAAATAAGCGAAGAAAAAATTGTAGTAAGAGAAGCGAAATAATAAAGGGAGAAATGCTAAAAAGTTCTAGGATGTTGTTAGTTTAAAAACTAAGAACGATTACAACTGAACCAATATCTAAAAATATGTATCAAACGGATCTCAAGTACATGTCTAATTTAATGAGATATGTCATTTTTCAAATGCAAAGGCCAAGATTAACTCAAGCCTTAAACTATGGTTAAAACTAATTATTCTTATAATTTAGTTTTTCCTTAAATGTAAAATTCTTAATTTACAGGGATAGTGGGATACGGTACCAACAAATCAAATCCTTTCATGGATTTTTTATTTTTATTATTCTTTCATGAATCAAATCTCCAAATTGTTAAACTTTTTTCTCCCCAAATTTCAAATTTCTTGAAATGAGATATTATTTTCATAGGCATCATAACTTTTTTATTTTCACAGGGACAATTTAATTTATGTTCTTCCACCTTTTTTGTTTCTTAGAAACCAAATAAATATAATTTTTTCTGTAGTAGGCAATGGGTTGCATTGATAAAAAAATTTGATTGAAGTTAATGTGAAGAAGAAATAACGAAAAGGCAAATTGTTGTTTGAGGAGAGGAAACTTGAATACAAAAATGCTTCGATGAGGTTAAACATTAAATCATATTACATATCTAGATGAAAAAGATAGTTTCTCTATGATTGCTTAAAGGAACCAACAACATCATACCAATTAAAAATGGTCAACATTATAATTCATAATAGCAAGCTGGTACTAAATTGTTGCAATATCACGACCCAATTTAGGATCATTATCGGCACTTAGGAGCAAGTACCCTAAGTAAGCCTCATCAATATTTTACAAAAAATAAAACAGAGTTTCCCCTATTTTAGGACCATCCAAAATAAACCTGACTTAGAATCAACAACACAATCAACCAATATCACCATAACAAATTATAATCCTCATCAACGAAGTATTTCCAACACAATGATACTAACTTCATCTCCACAAATGCAATAAGAAAGTGTAATATGAGTCATAAGTCTATATCAATAAAAAAATACTCATGACACTAATAAAAATAACTATGGAGCAGCTCTAAGCTCCATAGTACTGGAAATACAAATTCCAACATATGTGTGTTACAGGCTTACAGCCTTGATGCAAAAATAAATGCTCAATTCACAGAGGAGAATGCCAGCTTTTCTAAGCTCTTTTAAGCCTTAATATCATGTGCTACCAAACTGGATTAAGACAATACTTCTGGCACTTTGTTTGGTTTTTTTTATTGTGTACAACCTATCAAGCAAACCAAGCTAAAACGTCAGAAAATAACAATTATAATGAAACCCACATTTGAATTTTGAGATCATGACAATAATCACATAAATCATCGATACCATATAATATTTGATTCTCTGAAGCTACCACACTCAACATTGAGAATACTTGTTTAAATCATGAAATGAAACATCCTGCAATTAGTAAAAAAGACAAAAATAGACATATTTGGATGAGTAGCATTGCTTATTAAAAAATAAATAAATATGAGAAACATCATAACTTTGCTCACTGACTCTTAAGAGTTGAGTCAAACTTTCATGGGATGATCCTTGAGACAACTGTGAAGGGCACCATGGAGGAAAACTTCCTTCTGCCAATTCCTATTATTTAACGAATAAAATAAATTTTTATGTAATAATAAACGAGAAAAAAAATTAGATTTCGCGAGATACCATAGTCATTGATGCATATGGACGTGGAAAATGAATCTCCTGAACATAGTCTACGTGCTGATTAGTTTGACGTTGACGAGATTTTGGAAATGAAGTCTGATAAGTCAATTTCATATGCTTGTGCCATTTTTATCGTTCTTTGTGATGGCAACAGATGAACTAAAGATGGAGGAACAAGAGGATGGTTATGTTTCTCTTCGAATGAAGTGATGCGAAATCTCCCATTTGATTGACGACTAACAATAACATGAGGCAAGGAACCGGTTCTAGTTTCCTTCCTATGTTTTTTAACAGTAGGATCTCGTTTGTCTTTACCTCTGTAACCTTCTTTATAACATGTTAATTTTCTTGAAGTCACATACCCGTGTACTCTGTTTTTGTTTGCATATTCTTTTCTAACACTAAAACCAATTGCAGCTGCGTATTCATTGTAACAATCATATGCATGCTCATCGGAATCAAATTTCATGCCAAATTTTATTGGCATGTTACATCCACTTTGAGAGTCACTAGATATCTCCATAAATCTACATTATAAAAAAATATGAATATGACAAATAATGTATATTCATAAATTTTGGAAAAACATAAAAAAAAAAAAGTCTCAAATAATGAATTACAAGACATGGGATCATCTGCAATCTTATTCATAACATTTAGCTTTTTTGAACTTTTTCACTTCGAAATTATGATTGGCGTCTATACAAGGTTGAATAGAGTCTAATTTTCAAGTGATAAATATAGAGTAAACTGTTATCATGTTGCCTTTTGTGTTTGAAAGTAGGCATAGCCACTAGGAAGAAACACATTCTTCTCGATCAATATTTTGTGAAACAGTTTTTAATCTTAATTATTCAACTTGCTATATGTGTTTAAGGAAATTGTTAAATATTGATTTCATACTTTATTCTCAAAAAGTTCAGTTGAGACATTTTATCAAATATATCGTAAATATTTTTTAACATGAGCAATTCGACACTACAAAAATCACAACAAATTTGATTTAACACTACAAAAATGACAAGAGGTGTAAGATTGAAGAAGAACCTGTTTTGTTGTCGTCGCTCTTTACCCAGAATAATATTTTGGTCAACAATTGATTTCATTTTTCTCTTTGTAATTTTGTGTTGTTGTTGTAGTAGTAGTAGTTTGTAAATGGTTTAATCTTTTGTTTTTCTTCATTCTTGCGCCAAAAATTCCTTTCCATTGATAAAAAAATATTTTCCCAATCGAAATGAAATCCCCAACAAGATTTTCGGAAAGTTGATTTCTCTTTCTAATTTTGATACTAACCCAGCAAGAGAATGTAATTTAATTATGCTTTAGTCTAAATAAATTTTGGCCCTTGGATCCGAAAGATGACAGATGTCATTAAATTAGACATGCACTTATGAAAATGGAGAGATATTGTACAGGAGTTGAGCCAAATCCGTATCAAACAGGAATGCGTAAGAAATAATAGCATCACAAATTTTCTCGCTTAGACTGAGTTCTTCCTTTTACTTTATGGCATTTATGGTTATGTCGCAACAACATTGTGTTCTAAAATACGAATTACTATTTTTGAGAACTGGTTATTAATAAAGCCATTGAATTAAAGCTCTGATTGGTTGCAGATTAGGTGAATCAACGTGATCACTGAATCCATCAAGTGAGAATTGGGGAAGTAATTAGAGATAGCATTGGTAATTGAATTATTGGCTACAACAAAAGCGTACTAGTTATTGTGAATGTATACTTGAATTACGAGCTATATACACAGGCTGAAAAATTGCTTTACAATTTCAACTTGATAATTAAAATTGATTTAGAAGTAGCCATAAATATGATATTAAATAAGAGGGATTTCTATTACATCTTGTGGCTAATTGAGGCCAATAATGCATAACTTGGGCCAACCGCGACAGAAGCATTCTTATAGAAAAGAAAATAGAGTTGCGAATGACCTGACAAAAAATGAAAGTCACATTTATGTTTCTAATAAGTTAAGGATATATCATTGTCCCCACTTTTTGTACTGATTTCCTTTTTGAATAATTGTATGAGAACTTCTTATCCCAGAAAAGTTAAGTAAATTTCTAGGGAAAAGACATAATTTATCCATCAAGTTGGTCTCGAAAAATTAGTTATACACTTTAACATTAATGAACACCAAAATACTTACTAAGAGAACCCAATTTCTATTATCATAGTTTTTTATCCAATACCCATATTCCATTAATTTGTAGTTCTTTCATATGGAATCCATGAGCATGTCGAGTTCGAACAGAATCAAATAGCTCCATGCGTGCCTCACGGGTTTAGGCTACAACATTACTTGGCAACAAAGCTTGTTATTGTTTATTGTATTTGTATTGAATTATTCAATGCACATCACCTGTTTGATAGAATTAGTGTGAAATTGTTTTTTCTTTCTTTTGATTCGTGGATATGCTTGGAATCGACCTTACAATGTTGCAATTTATTTTATTATCAAATACTTGATTATTCACTACCATGAGCACCACAACCAATCCTTTATTCATAAGAAAATAGACAATGTTAACAGAAATTGTCTGAAGAGTATAGCAGGTCATTTGCGGTCTATATAATTGGAATGACATGAAAGGAAAAGGATACAAGATGTTGCTTCTCAGTACTTTAGTTGATACGTGTAAGAGATCAGTAGTTGTCACTAGTGGGTTAGAAACTTACTGGGATATGCATGAGTGGAAGTTAGAGAGTCGCTATAAACTTATAGAATGCTTACTAGCACGAGTGGAGGTTAGAGAGGAACTAATAGAAACTTACTACCTGTTTTTGCAAAATATAGGAACGATTTGGGTGACTATTGGGTGACAAGAGGGGTTGCTCTGATGGTAAGCAACCTTCACTTCCAACCAAGAGGTTGTGAGTTCGAGTCACCCCAAGAGCAAGGTGAGGAGTTCTTGGAGGGAAGGATGCCGAGGGTCTATTGGAAACAGCCTCTCTACCTCATGGTAGGGGTAAGGTCTGCGTACACACTACCCTCCCAAGACCCCACTAGTGGGATTATACTGGGTTGTTGTTGGCCATTGAGACTTCATATTCTATGTCAGGTCAGATTTTCTTATGCAGCATAAGATATCATACAAATATATCATCTGGAAGGTTTTCTATAATGACTCGGTCGGTCGTTTTATGTATTTCTATTTGATGCTTTTTGTATGTGCGTTTGTTGTTTGATGACTTGTAGGGTGTCACAATCCGGCGGGTCATTTTATGTATTTGAGTCCCGTTTTTTCATTATTTTAAAGCAACTATACCACTGGGGTTGGACCCTAGTGGCTAATTTATATTAAAAGTAAAAATCAAAATTTTCAAATAGCAAAGTCTGTCGTTTTAAATCTATGAAAGTATTAAGAATTAACTATTACAAAAATTAATTTGAAGCATGATGTGTTGTGCGTATCCATAAGCCTTTAGCAAAACTTCAAAGTTGCACCTTCAAATGCTCTCACCAGGCGTCTTGTTTTGCGTTCCCAAGGAGTAGGCAAATGAGATTCTTCAACGACCATCGTCAAATTCTGTATTTAGATTAACGATTGTCCATACTTTGTTTTTGAGTTCAATCCTTGCTAGTGGTGTGTAACTTGATGGCTATCTGTCAGTAGCATCAGTCAGCATGCTTCTTTTTTGTAACCTTCTTCCATCGATTGCTTAATGATTCCAATAAAAACCAACTAAACGTTGCTGCCTTCCGGAATTTCAATCGCTGGACCAACAGTGTACAGGTAAAAAACAGCAAAGTGGCATGAGCATTTAGCTGCATCGATCATTAATTTGGAGCTTTTCTCCTGGCAATCCTAATCCTGAGATTAGGAGTTTTTGACTTATCAAGGTTGAGTATCCTCCTCCCTGCACTTGGCAAGTTAGTGAATGAGTTAAATGTAATTGTACCTGCAAAAGAGAAAGCTATGTTAGCAAAATAATCCTCCAGTCTATTTTCCTCCCTTAGAACATGTTGAAAGAGCACATTGAATTGCTCATTTATTCTTTTGATCCTATTCACCTCATTTCCTATATACCATGGAGTTTTCCATTCTCCCTTTATGGTTCTCTTCATTACCAGTGAATCTGTCTCTATGATCAAAGGGTGCAGGTACTAGTTAACATAAAAAAGTCAACCCTTCTACGATTGCTTTTGCTTCTGCCACAATATTAGTAATCTCTCCTATCCTCTCTGCCTTAGCATGTACCAAATCTCCATTGTTGTTCCTCACACAAAAACCGTAAGAGCTTGGTCCTGGATTGCCTTTTGAGGCACCATCAGTGTTACATTTGAACCATCCTTCATAAGGTGGATCCCATATTATTCTCTTTGTCATAACATAAGGTCTGTATCCTTTAAAATATCTGATCATGTCTGGCCAGAGTAAAGGGATATGTGGCATCCAAGGATACCTAATCTTAGCTAGATTATGCAGTGTCTTGTTAACTTCATGAATCGCCTTATTGCATGAAACTGTACCTCCATACTTTCTAGTGTTTCTCCTCTTCTAAATTTCCCAAGTGATCACTGCAGGGGCTGCCTAGTATAAGGGCTTCAGTTTGCGACAACATTCAAAATTCCACCAAGCTCGATTATACCTGATGCATGTACAAATGTCCTCCACACTCTATTTGTTATAGGATTTAGTAAGAATAGGTGCTGATAGGAATCCTCTTGGGGTTGATCACAGCATTAATATTTTGACACTACTATATAACCATTCCTTCTCCACAAGTCATCAGTAGGTATCTTGCCTTTCTATAATCTCCATAAAAAGAAAGATATTTTAAATGGCAGCCCCTTTGTCCATAGCAGCTTATATTCAGCATTTACATGTGCCATATGCCTCAAAATTTCCCAGGCAGTGGTTACTAAGAATCTGCCTGATGTTGTAGCCATCCATTTTGGGTGTCCCAATAGTCATCATTATTGTCATAGTACACCTCCTGTCTTATGTGTTCTGCAATTTCTGTTGGAAAAGATTGTTCCACCAGTTGGTCATTTCAGGTATTTTCCTCTCTCAATTCAGCTACTTCTTGAAGTTCTTCATTAATATGAAACTCTGGAGGTATGACATGATACAATGCACCTAAACCAGTCCAATTCTCATGCCATATATTTGAAGATCCACTCTTCAGCTCCCATAATAATTTATGTTCTACTTATTTCCTTGCCTCTAACATTTTTCTCCAAACATGTGATCTTTGTTTAAATTGAACCACTATAGGAATTTCTTTCTTGCAATACTTATTCCACATGAAATTGGCCCATAGTGATTTAGTAGTCCTGAAGTTCCACCACAGTTTTGTAAATAATGCTTTTGCAGTATCAACAAGAGACCTAAACCTCACTCCACCTTCCTCCTTTGGCAAACATAAGTTTTGCCATTTTGTCCAGTGTCTACTTCTTCCTTCATCCTTGTTTCTCTAGAAAAACCTTGCAAATGTCTTGTGTAAGTGTTGTAGTACATTGGCAGGTGGATCATGTATTGGCAAAATATGAGTTGGCATGCTTTGAAGCACACTGGAAATCAAAGTAGCTTTGCCTCCATAAGATAAGAGCTTACCCTTCCATGAATGTAGTTTAGACTTCACCTTCTCTGTAAGTTCATTGTAGTACTCCTTTTTTCTTCTTGTATAAAAAATAGGACAACCCAAATAAGTAAAAGAAAATTCACCCTTTGAGATGCCAGTTATGTCTGCTACTGTATTGATTAATGTTGCAGCAGTGTTTGAGTGTACATAGAATGAGCACTTTTCTTTGTTAATTAGTTTCCCAGATATATGCTCATACTTAGCCAAAACATCAACTATCTTCTGTAAGAAGTATTGATCAGCAGAAGTAAAAATGATAGTGTTATCAACATAGGCTAGGTGGTTCAATGGATCAGTCCACTTTGGTATGCCATAACCTTTGAACAGTTTGTCTTCAAAAAGCTTATTCAAAGATCTGGACAGTACCTCTGTTGAGAGAATAAATAGGACTGGTGATAAAGGATCCCCTTGTTTAACACCTCTTGTTGAGTGAAAGAAACGTGATGCTAGACTATTAATCAGAGCTGAGTACTAGTTATTAGCAATTAGATTCCATATCATATTGATGAAGCATTCTGCAAATCCAATCTTTCTCAGCACATACATTAGGTATTTCTATGAAACCCTATTATATGTCTTTGCCATGTCAAGTTTGATCACTACATTTTCAGGTTTACCCCTTAATCTTATGTCAGTGACAATCTCCTGAGTTAACAAAATATTCTCAAAAATACTTCTTCCCTTGACAAATCCTAATTGATTCGTAGAGATCAATGTAGGTAGAGTCTTTTCCAACCTATCATGAAGTACTCTAGAGAAGACCTTGTTTATAGAATTATTCAAACTTATTGGTCTGAGATCTGAGAAAGTTTGGACCATTGATTTATTTGGCAACAAAACAAGGTTTGTGTGTTTTATAACCTTTGGTAAAGGTCTTCCTCCATAGAACTGTTTCACCATGTTATGTATATCTTCACCGTGTTTGAAAGAATATGCCAGTGAATCCATCCGGACCACTTGCACTCTCACCACTCAATGCAAAAATAGTTATCTTTACCTCTTCTCTTATAGGAGTTGTACATAGCTCTCTGTTCTGTTCTGCAGATACAATAGTAGGGACATTGTTCAGTAGTTCAAAACTTGTAGGCTCAGCTTCTTGTGTGAATTGTCTCTGGAAGAAGTCAACTGCAGCCTCAGCCATGAGATGTTGTGACTCTATCTTTGTACCATTATTATTCTGTATTCTCTTCAGTTGTAGCTTCTGCCTTTTGCCATTGACAAGGTTATGAAAAAATCTAGTATTTTTGTTCCCTTCTACAAACCATGCCATACCTGCTTTTTATTTCCAATACTGCTCCTCAATGCTCAGGTACTTCTTCAGTTCAGCTTGGGCTTTCTAAGGTACTATTCTATTCTCCATTGTTGGCTCTTCTTCAAAACACATATCCTTTACTCTAACCGCATCTTCTCTAATAGCCAGTTGCTTAAAATATCTCCATAAGTGAGCTTGCTCTATTTAGATAGTTCAATCTTAGTCATCTTTAGTTTCTACTTGAACATTAAGAAAGGATCATCAGTGAAGTCAGCCATCCAATGTTTTCTAACCACCTCCATGAAGGAGTCATTTTCTGTCCAGAAGTTGAGGAATTTGAATCGTTTTACAAATTTCAAAACTTGATCACCACAACTCATCAGTAGTGGGGCATGGTCTGGCCCTATTTTAATGAGATGCTCCACTTCTATATTAGGGAATATTGTCTGGAAAGGTAGATTCACAAATATTATGTCCAATTGTTTGAAAATGCATTCTGCATTTGACCTCCCATTCCACCAAGTGAAGGGGCTGCCTTTATATCCAAGATCAAACAATCCATATGAGTTAACACAAGAAAAAGAGTCTTCATATTCTGGAGGGTATACAGGAAGTCCTCCTATCTTCTCCTCTTCACTAAGAACCACATTAAAATCTCCTCCAACTACCTAAGGCAGTTCTATGTCACTGACAAGGAAATATAGATTGTCCCACAATTCAAATATTTCTAGTGATGTGCATTTTCCATATACAAAAGTCATCATAATATATTTCCTAATATCCTGATGATACACTTTGATGGTTATCTGTTGTTCAGTATCAATCACCAACTCCCATTCCACCACAACATCAAAGAATAACAAAATTTTCCTATTGACATTTGATATTGCATCTTCCATACCTAACCTCCTCTTGTAGTTCTGAATATACCTTGGCTTTTGAAATGGCTCCATAAGTGCAACAATGAAAAAGACATGTTCCTTTTGCATGTTGATGACTCTCTGATATGCTCATTGAGTCTTAACAGACCTTATGTTCCATATTAATATTTTAATCATCATTTAGTCATTGAGGCTGCCCTCTTGGGTAAAAATCTTGTTGGCTGTAGAGCTTCTTTATTCTATTGTTTCTTACCTTTCTTAGCACTTCTAGATGAAACTCTAGGTGATAGATCCCCTTCTCTTGCAACAGCTTTAAAGTTTCCATTAGTAGACTCATCATCACCCTCATCTTCTTGTTGTTGTTGTTCCACCATTGCATTGTGAATTTCCACAGGCAATACCTTGTGTGTAATTATATCATGTAACACCTGCTCTGGAGATTGTAATGATACATTGATCTATATTGTTACTGGATATCCAGTAGCTGAAGCACATGCTATGGGCATTGTCTCGATTGTACCTGATTCCCTTAGTACTATAGCTTGATCAATATCATCATGATCCCTCATTGTTTCCTCCTTTAACACCTCGGAAGTCATCTCCATAACTCCCACATTTTCTTCCCTCACTTGAAGATTGTATGTGGAACCCATCTTAGGAATTTCTGTGGTTGTCTGCACCTCATTCTCGAGCTCAGTGTACTCCATAGTCCCTACATTTTCCTTTAATATCATGAGTTGTTGATCCTCTCTATCTAAGTCCTTACTGTTGTAGTCATATTCTTCATTTTGAGTCTGATTATGCCTGGGATCATCTTCCTTTAGCCCAGAGAGAGAGAACTTGTTGAACTGGCAATGTTCTGTATAAAGTGTGAGTGATTCAAAGTCTTTTTTTCCTGCTTCCTGCAGCATAGACGATGGTGAGATCTGATCCATGGTAGCTACTGCTGATGGTACTACTAATGTTCCAGTTCTTGTTTCTTTTGCATAAGATGAAGTTGTAGCTTGGAGGCTTTCTGCAGTTCCACCGATTACTCCATGTTCGTGAGATCTCAATGAAGGTGTTACTTGTGGATCTACTACTTGAGGGTGAGGTGAGAGTGCAAGCTGTGACATTATATCTGCTTCTTTATCTGGTGATGCTACTTATCTGGTATTATTCCTAGATTCTTTTGTGTCAATCTAGTAGTTGCTGCATTTTATTCAAATCTGCCGCTTTCCTTTGTCTTGTCAATTATTTCCTTTATTGTTGGCTGGGATTAGATTTGGACTTGGTTGTAAGTGGTTGTGTTCCTATGGATTCATTCTCTCGATCAATAATTGTCATGTGAACCTTTTCATGACTATTGGGGATCTGTAGTACGGAGTTACCGGATGTTATTACAGTATCATGTATCACTGGGGGGACCTCCAATTCATTTGGTTCCCCATCTCTTACTGACGAGGGTTCACCCTGATCAACCATCTTCCCTCTTTCAAATTTTGTACACACATGGTTGTTGGAATGGTTATTCTTTGCTGCTTGTTGTGTTGCTATTTTTTTGATGATGTCCTTCAGTGTGGTCCTTGCTTTGGTTCTGATTTCTATCCTTGTCTTGCATCTGCCCTATTTGCATATGTGGTTGCTTCATGTCTGTGCTCCCAGAATTGTTGTGTAGTTTCTGAGTATCTTTGTGAGTTGTTGTTTCATCAACATCATTTTGCTTTCCCTCTTCCTCTCTTCTTTTGATTGGACAGAATTTGATTATATGTCCAAGGTATTTGCAGTGTAGACAGTAAGTTGGAAGATCCTCATACTCTACTTCAAGCCATTGACCATCGCCATTCTCATCTTGTTCTTCATCAAAACCAAGCCAAACATGATGCGATCTTTACAACAACAACAACAACAACAACCCAGTATAATCCCACAAGTGGGGTCTTGGGAGGGTAGAGTATACACAGACCTTATCCCTACCCCAAGAGGGATAGAGAGGCTATTTCTGAAAGACCCTCGGCTCGAGAAGAAGAAAAATAAATAATAGACAATAGGTTAGTGGCAATAATAGAAGATGAAAAATATTAGCAGCATCGTAAGAAGTAGAAAAATAGATGTAATTAATGTGATCTTTGTTTTGATAAATCAATTTGTACCCTTACCTTTGCAACACTACCCCTAGTCTTCTGCATTGAAGCAAGATCAAGATGCAGGACCTTACCAACTGGTGATAGCAACACTGTGAGGATCTCCATATAGTACATGTGCCAGGGAAGTTCTGGTACTATCACCCAAGTTGGTACAATAGGTGAGTCTTCATTGGCTTTAAAATTAGGAGTCCATGCTTGGAGTTGCATTCTCTGCCCCTGTATGAACATGAATTATTTTGTCCAGCCATTAGTGTGATCATACTCATTGGTGACATTTGGAGTTGCTGAAGTTGCTGATGTCTGGTGTGCTTTGCGATCGTGGAGCATGTCTCGCGATCGCAAAGGCTATAATGGGACAGTGTCATTTTTTCTCTTCGCATTCGCGATAGGAGTGTCGCGTTCACTGAGGTTGGTGGGCTGTGGCCTTCGCGTTCACGTCCTTCGCATCACATTCACGTTAGGGGAAGGCCGAATAGGGTCATCAGGTGTTTGGACTTCGCATTCGCAGGTGGGAGAACGTGTTCGCGTAGGACAGTGGATGTTGTTATTTTTGGGACTTTGAGCTTATTTTATCATATATTTGAGATTGGGAGCTCGGACTGAGGTAATGTTTTAAGCATTTTCACCCACTAGGATTGATTAAGTGTTCTTAACTCAAATTTGATTATTATTCATGATTGCATACTTGATTTTGCATTTGATTGGTGTATCTAAGTGAGAAAATTGAGAATTTTAGCAAAACTTTTTTAAAATAAAAAATGAAGATTTGAACCCCGATTCGAACTCGAATTTGGATGAAACATATATATTTTGACTCGTATTCGAATTGGTAGTCGGGATTTGTGACTTTCATCGGGTTTTAGGAGGTGAGCCTAGGTTGACTTTTTGGGTTGAACTTTTGATGTTGGATAAAGATTAGAGCTTTGTTACTTGGAATCGATTTCTATAGCCGTGTTTGATGTTATTGAGTTAACCGGATTTGACCTTAAGCTATTAATATGCCTTAATTTAAGGATGTATTCTATATGAAATGTGCTTAATCACTTTTTGGATACATGAACATGATCACTACAATTGTTTTAGCCGTAGAAATTCTTTTCTTTTTGTTAAACACCCATCCGCATTTTACTGATTTCATGTCCTTGTGTACCTTGTTGATAAATTATGTGCTTATATCTTTGGTGAAATTTTAGCATTATTGTTTTGTGATAATTGTGACACATATGGACATGTTGAGAGAATTGATTGGGTGTTGGCACGCGGTCTTTACCGTGCAATTGTATTTATTGTAGTGCACGTGAGGCAAAATAAGGGTAGCGTTTTCTTGAGTTGCCAACGTGGCGAAATAAGGGTGGTAATATGCCTTATGGCAGAGTAATGAGGGCGTTTATTATTACTTGCACATGTGTCGAAATAAGGGTAACATTGTTGATGATGTTATGTGATGATTTGGGGGTGTTTCTCTTGATGTTGTTTATGTGATGGAACGAGGTTGGTATTTTGTTCATATGCATATTTTTCTTAAAAACTCTGTCATGTACTTTAATCAGTTGTTTGTTGATTTTGACATGCCTTCATATGTCTTCACTTCTATTTGGTGACTTGTTGTCAAAGATGGATTCTTCTACGTTGTATTGTTATCATATGTTATAGCGAGATTGTTGACATTTCTTTCCTTTATATTTTGTTGCCAGCTTTTGATATATTGCACATGTTATTAGACTAGTGAGTATCACATGACTTGAAACTTGTCATTACTTTACCGAGGTTAGTCTTGATACTTACTAGGTACCAGTCGTGGTATACTCATACTATACTTCTGCATAATTTTGAGCAGATGCAGGTGCTGGAGGCAGCATATCTTGAGATTTAGAGCTTGCGTCAGTCGTGAAGATACAAGGTAGATCTGCATATTGTTGTCGTCCCTTGGAGTATCATCCTTTGAATTTATACGGTTAATTTTCATTTGAACAATATTGTATTTTGAATATTCCACATGTATTCACTTAGAGCTCATGATTTTGTACTATCTTGTTCTGGGGAGATGTATTAAGTATTGCCATTTTGGCTTGTGTTGATTCTATTTCTGCTTTTATATTAAGCTTTATCTTATTATATCATGTTTTGTTGATTTAATATTGTTTAAGTGTTAGGCTTACCTATTCTTAGAGATTAGGTGCCATCACGACCCCTATGGTGGGATTTGGGTTATGACAAGTTGGTATCAGAGCTCTAGGCTCGTAGGTTTTATGAGTCATGAGCAAGCTTAGTAGAGTATTGCGGATCGGTATGAAGATGTTTGTACTTATATTTGAGAGGCTACTACACTGTTAGGAAACATCACCTTCTTTCATTCTTTATCATGCCAATTTGTTATTTCGATGTTTGAATCTTTACTCTTCTATTCTCTCACAGATGGTGAGGACACGATCTGGTGGATCAGTTGAGCAGGCCTCAATGCCTCTTTTTAGAGCTACGAGAGGTCGGGGCCGAAGTAGAGGCCGAGGAGGGGCATATGCTACAACTAGAGCACATGCTAGAGCAGAAGCTATGGAGTCTACAGGAGCTCTAGTTGAGGATCAGGAGCCTGAGCATGTTGAGCGTGCACCCGAGCAGCCTATTACTAGGTCGGGGGTCCAGGAGACCTTGGCACACTTCATGAATATATTTAGAAGTTTGGCCCTAGTAATGTTGATTCTGGTTGCACCAGCTACTTCACATGCT
>AWOL01S0110827.1:3348-16409 GCA_000715115.1 Nicotiana otophora
GGGGGTAAGAACATCAAAGAGAAAAAGGAAATGGAAGAGCATGAATAAAAGTTTGGCACTCACAATAGCAGACCTTGCAACAGCAAGATAATCCATAGAAATCCAATAAACCTAGCAAAACAACAGGAGATGGAAAGGGCATGAGTCCGTAACCCTAAGTAGAGAACTTGGGTCATAAACTGTTCTCTCAATAATTCAATCCAACGTCCAGAACACTAGAGGCCAAGAGAAAGACATCAAGTTTGGAATTCTCAAAAAATGTAGCTTACAACATCTTTGAAATGTGAATGTGTTTCACATATCCTCTGGATGGAATTATACAAATGGGATACTAATCCCTCAGCATAGTCAATAAGATTTGGATCCTTCAGTATGAGACCAAACACATTTCACCGTAAAATAACTTTAATAAATTACTTGGCATGTACACTTTTTAACGAGGATAATTATTTAGCAAAGATTCAACAACTTCAGAATCAAAATTTGACCAGAAACCCCTTGATAATAACAGGTGAAATAGTTCAGTGGAAGTGAATCCAGGTTTCCAATGGGCTCCGGTCATGATGATACTTGAACCAAACCCATCTAAGCCTTCAATCTGGTTAAATTAGCCAGCAGGTGATCCTGGCTTTCATAAAATTGGTGCAAAAGCCAGTTCAAGAACTACGCTTAGTTCCTAAATTAGAACGTGTGAAAGTTGATCAGGTGTAACGACTGGAAAGCAGGAGCAATATAAGGCCTAAAGACAGACCACAAAACTTAGTCGGACAAGCATAAAAGTAACTGAAGATTTAACAGTTGAACAACCAACAGAAGCCGCAAGGTCCCACCCCTTAGGGTTACTGAAAAGAACAATTAAAGCAAGAAAAACAGATAAAATTAGTCAGCAAGCAGCCAAACAATAAAGAACAGGGAATACTAATCTATGACAGTGTTCAACTGCACTACAACATAATAGAGATCAGAAACACTATCAAATGATAATCAAATACTGCAGAGTCAACAACTACGTTTTATGTACAGGATGAAGGAATTGTTGCTACAGAAGAATACATGTTAAGATTTATTTACCTTTTGCCATGACAATGTGGATATTGATACTACAGATGAAGTGGTTGTCTGATGCTTTGCCTTCAGAGGCGTGGAGCGTGACTTTGATCCATAGCTAGAAGGCCTTCCATATTGCTGAAATTGTTATATTACTTATATCATCTCTACTGGGTGAACTTAATTTTTTTAAAAATAAATAACAGAGGAAACTTAAGAACAAATTCCGCAAATTAGTAAATTAGGTATCACTCTATGAAGAAGTATCTGCGAATGCATATCATTTAAACCTTTGAATTTTCTCGCTTAGAGTGATTAGAGGATGTGCTTCTTTCCATCACGTGACACAACCGAAGCTCGTTAAGAGCATCTAAGATAACTTGAATTGATTTGGTCAACTTATTGTCCTCCGTAAAAATGTTCTCTTGCACCTACATACAAAAGCAAAGAGTATTGATATTTTGTTCTCAATAGAAAGATGAAATAGTACCCTATGGATCTGATTTCCACAAGCATGTTAAAACATTTCGTCCATAGAACTCCGGATTGGTTCACCAAAAAAAAGGCACTTATTTACAATGTTTAACAATAGCTTTAAGTAAACGTGAATTCAATATATCACATGCAAATGGGAAAACTTGAAATAATATTAAGTTATTAACTGCAATAAAGAAAGAGAAATATATAGCTTGTAAGCACAGGTTATCAAAAAGGGAGCTACATACTTTAGTACATATAAGGCATTGACTATTTTGATGTTCTTGACCTACTATGATCTACAATTCCTGTCCTTTATCTATCAATTCAGTATATTCATGTGTGATGAACTGACTAATGAAGTATGCAATTGAATCTTCTAATTCTGAACAATTTAAATAGAGATAGGAAAGGCATAATTGATTCATTTAATCAAATAAATTGGATTATATCAGAAGAAGTTGAAAACAAGGTCATATACAGATATCTTAATGCTTTAACCAATATAGGATGATGTAGGAAAATAATGGAAATGGAGACTTTGCAAGAACAAAGGTCAAAGGCGGACCGTCGCAAGAATCCTGTGTATACATATTGAATATGCAGGTATGCATACTTCAGTGAGTTTCATGACTAATTAAAACCAGTCTAAACTGCTAATTGATTGAATAAGAAAGACTGTACACAATGACATAAGACTAATCATGTTAATCACCCAAACAGTTAAATGGCTTAGACACCTAAATGAATAAAATAACCATGGAGCAACATATACTTAAAAGTGAATCATAACAAAACATGTTCTATGTTAATTGACTGAAAAGTAATTAATTTGCTTTCTTTTATATGCTCATGCCACATCACAAGATGGGGAAAGTCGTTAAAATAAGTGGAAGCCAAGGATAATCAAGATGGAACAAGAAAGAAACTGTAACAATAACCTGTGAGGAGATCAGTTGACAAAGATCAACATCCACGTCTCTTCTACTAGACAAATTGACCATCACATGAGGGAACAAGAGTTCTGCAACTTCAGATTTCACCAAGACAATATCTTGACACAATCTGAAAGGACCATGAGCTTATTAAAGCAGCATAAACAAAAGCAAAAAAGCTGATAGTCCTAAATAAAGGGAGAGATGCTCCGGGAAGAAATTACCTCAGGATCATATCATCACAATATTCAATCAGAGCACAGATAAGAGGACAAATCCATGTCTCGAATGTTTTTCCATCAGTCTTCCATATAGCAGAATCCTTCAAGGAAAGTGCCTCAACTGCAAGGATATTAAGCAACGAGATACATGATTAGATGGAAACTGAAGTAGCCTTTTGTTAATGTGAATAACAAATACGATCTAGTTTATGCCCTAATTGAGCACAAACTCAATGGTACACCTATCAGTGTAATACTGAATATATGGAACATGACAATAACATCTATGTCTCCAGATGTTTAGATTAGTCCTGATAGAACAACAATTTCAGTTTTCCAATGCAACTTTCACTAGCAGATGCTCATTGTTAACACCATTTCCTGTAGGCATCTAGACTTCTCTTAAAGCCAAAGGGACCCCATATTTCCTATTGGAAGGCCTATACTTCGAAACGCACTAGATTGAAACTCTAAGCCTGCTAGCTCAGTTTTGCCTCCTCCATTCATGAAGGCATGAGAGGCAAGGTCCTGAGGTTCCCAGAAAAACCCGGTTCCCAGAATAACCCCACGCAGGAAACAAAGCAATATAGGGGCAAAACCTACATTTCTGGATCCCTCATGATTTCGGCTTTGTAGTGGCACATAAGTATTCTTTAGCTTTAAGGAGAGTGAATGAATCATTTCCTTTTTCTAGGCTAGGGTCCCAAGCATAAATGTTTTTAAAGCAATTAACCCTTGCTGTAACCTACTAAAATCACTTGAAATAGTGTTTAGAGTACACCTGCCTTCTTTAGAACAAAAGCATCTAGTCTTGCATTTCTCTTAAAATCTTTTTCAGAATCCCATGACTAAATATTTTGTGGTAGATGAATCAAGAACATACAGTTAAATGAGATGGGCAGGAACCAATCCTTGTCACATCATTATTGTTGGACATCGAATTAGATCCCAGAATGATGTTTATAAAGCTAGGTTTTGCACATTTGATTTAATTACCACAATACCCACATCCCTAATGTACCCTTTATGGCATTAAAAGTTTTTGCATATCTTTACTATCACGTCGGTATTTTGCTAAATTTCCTCCATGATGAGTTTTAAACCCATTGTAATAGCATAGATGATAAACATCTTGAATGGTTCCTCCAAACCAACAAAATTTATCACATCAAAATTTAATATTACTAAGTTTCACCATCCTTTTTTTGATGAAGTAAGTTGTTTCAGTAACAAAAGGCATCTAGAAGATGCAACGTTACAGGGAAATTGAAAGGCATAAATACTACTCCCTCCGTTCCAATTTATGTGAACCTGTTTGACTGGGCACGGAGTTTAAGAAAAAATGAAGATTTTTGGAATTTGTGGTCCTGAACAAGTCAAAAAGGGGCCAGAATATTTGTGTGGTTATAAAAGCTTCTCGTTAAGGGTAGAATTGTAAGTTTAAGCTACATTATTTCCAAATTTAGAAAGAGGTCATTCTTTTTGGAACAGACCAAAAAGGAAATAGGTTCACATAAACTGGAACGAAGAGAGTACTAAATGTTAGTCCCTCTACATCTTGTCATTCTAAGACAAAGGAGCTAACAAAATCCATTAATTGGTCAGTACCGATTACAGTAGCTAACTTAGTCCGGCAAAAAAGATTGAGTAAGCATTTAGCTTTGAGAGAGTAATTTGGAGTTGAGATTCCATCAGAACATCTGCTATTACTCTCATTCCATAAACACCAAAAAATAGCACCAGGGATCATCAACCAGATCTTTTTGATGGTCTTATCAACTCTCCATAAACTCCAGCTCATGTGTGCATCTCTCAAATTCTGTGGCATGACCCACTTCAAACCAGAAAGACAGTAGAACATGTTCCAGAGGTTGGTTGCCACTGGGCAGTGCAAAAATANAACATCTGCTATTACTCTCATTCCATAAACACCAAAAAATAGCACCAGGGATCATCAACCAGATCTTTTTGATGGTCTTATCAACTCTCCATAAACTCCAGCTCATGTGTGCATCTCTCAAATTCTGTGGCATGACCCACTTCAAACCAGAAAGACAGTAGAACATGTTCCAGAGGTTGGTTGGTGGCCACTGGGCAGTGCAAAAATAGGTGGTTGACAATTTCCTCATTCTCCATACAGAGGTAGCATCTGTTGACCAACTGAAAACCTCTTCTGTTTAGGTTGTTTTGTGTTAAACATGCCTCATTGAGCGCAATCCAGTAACATCCTTGTAACATCATGACCTCAAAATAAAGAGTAAAACAAATTCAACTACGCAATTACTTCCAATCTCTTTGAGTATCTGTTAAAGCCACTTCTAGGAATAAATGCTCGATCTTATATAGAAGCCAAGAAAACAATGGCATTGCATACAAACACTGAAAGCAGATTATGCAAGCTATTCTTGCATTACTATCAACGGAAGACATCAGACAATGCTGAATGTTGCACGTGTTGGCACGACTCTCCCTTCCTTGATACAGCCAAACCCCGATGCTTGAAACTAAAAGGCCACTCAAACTTATAAGCTATGGTACCTGATGCAAATACTGAACTGTCTAATTAATAGAAAGAGAACTGATTCCCAGATCAGTACACGAGAGGACAAGGAAATTTGTTGCTTTGACAACTGGGATTCCGAAAATAGAAATAAGAAAGTATCTGAAATACAAAAAAAAAAAAAAAAAAAAAAAAAAAAAAAAAAAAAAAAAAAAAAAAAAAAAAAAAAAAAAAAAAAAAAAAAAAAAAAAAAAAAAAAAAAAAAAAAAAAAAAAAAAAAAAAAAAAAAAAAAAAAAAAAAAAAAAAAAAAAAAAAAAAAAAAAAAAAAAAAAAAAAAAAAAAAAAAAAAAAAAAAAAAAAAAAAAAAAAAAAAAAAAAAAAAAAAAAAAAAAAAAAAAAAAAAAAAAAAAAAAAAAAAAAAAAAAAAAAAAAAAAAAAAAAAAAAAAAAAAAAAAAAAAAAAAAAAAAAAAAAAAAAAAAAAAAAAAACAGGACTACGTATTTAAAAGAATATAATGTTCTGGAGAAAAATTTAAGGATTAAGATCCGAGATCAAAAGTTGAAGATATGAAAAGTAATTGAAAATACAATGTAGAGAACAGTAAGGATCAAGATTCTGGGATCAAAAATCAAAGATGTGAAATAAACTAACAAAAAAGCAAATTGAGATAGTTCTACATCGCCTAAGTTTCAACTCCCGCTACTTAATTGCTTTATAATGGTGGTGGGAATCTAGTTCACACTTAAAGTAAAAAGGGGAAGGAACAAATTTGGATGTAAATTGATGACAGGTTGCAACAGTGCAACACTATAGTCTACCATGAGCAGATGAAATATGAATCATGATGAATGAAACATGGGGGAACTAGCACTAGTGGCAACTTTGAGGTGACAGTGTTTGCTGCCATGCCTAATTAACTCTAGCAGTCAGATCACACAGTATAACATCATATTTCAAGAGAGGACACAAGATCAAATACTTAAAGAGAAGATACTTCATTTTACGTGAAACCATGATGTCATTCCAAAGGATAGTGTGACATATGTGTTCAAGAAACCCTATTTTAAACTAGGAAACCTAATATCACCTAAACGTAATAAGAACATCGTTGCTGGAAAATCTAGTGCACGCGGAACGCAAGAAAGACGTTCATTTTAGAGGAAACTCTAATGTCATTCCAAAGACAAAATGGGACATTGACTATAAGGAAAACCTAATAGTTTAATTTAAGAACCTAATGCACTCAAAAGGCAACTGAGACATTCAATTTAAAGGATGAAGAACTCTCTCTATCTTCCATTGTATTGAGACGTCTATCCAGTCACCTTTATGTATCATCATCAATAAGAGGGAGACATCAGTGAGCTGGAGCTCAAGGGAAGTTGACAGAACCATCAAAAAAGTCTGGAATATGGTACCTGCAAGCATTTTTTGGTGTATTTGGGTCGAAAGGAATAGTAGATGTTTTGATGGATTATCAATTTCAATAGGTTGCTTAAAGGCTAGATGTTTGGTTAATTTGTTTCACTGGGCTAACCTTACTACTGTAAATAACTCTGATGTTTTCTTGGACTTTGTCAGCTCTCTAGTTTTGTAGCGCTTAATTGTAAATGAGCTGTCAAACTCACTTCTTTTGTAACTTTTGCATCTTCTTGATGCCTTTTATGATATATTCTACTTACTTCATCAAAAACAATAAGAGGGAGAAATCGACAGAATTTGTCTTGTATTTTCATCTCCTGACTCTCGAATCAATTGGCCTCCCTATTATTGAACACTAAAAGCACATTACATGAAATAACTCTTTTAACTTATAGATTCAAGAGCTTATGGTAAGGAATTTCATTTGCAAGAATAGGTTAATACACAACAAGATGAGGAAAGACATTAAAATCTAAGTTGCTCCGACATGGTAGTTTAGGTGCCGTACCCGTGTCGACACGACACTAGTATGGGTGTGGGTATGGGATCCGTACCGGATCTGGTCAAACAATTTTGGGTACTTTGACCACGACGGACAGAAAAGTTCGAGACGAGATACAATTTGATTACCGAAATCAGAACTAAAACTAGGGTAAATTTGAAGAAAATAACATATCTTATCTAGGAAATCAATCTTTTACTTACCTACAACTTGAGAATAAAAAGGAAACTCACACTTTACAAGCTATACGTAAGTATTCCACAAAATTTCTCATAAATTAGAGAGATTTTTATTTTTTTAATTATTTTTAGCCGGATCCCCGCACCCGTATCCGTACTAGGATCCGTGTCCCCAAATCTTAAAATTTACATCTTGAAAGATCCGACCTCTAGATCCGCACCAGTGTCGGACACCCGCACCCGTGTCCGAGCAACTTAGATTAAAATAACACATTTTGCATTCATAGAAGTAAATACAATATCCAGAATGAACTAGGAAGTGCCAAATTTTCCCCGCATTTGCTGATATACCCGTTTCACAAGCCGAACTGTACTAAACTTATGCGCATTATCTTTGAGAAAGAAACGTTTTTTTCCAAAAAAAACCCCGAAATATTGAATATAAAAACAAGCTTCATCAGAGTCTAAACTCCAGGATGGAAATGCTGGAATAATGGCCTCACTTCTCAGGCAAAAGAGGTCCTAGTAGAAATAAAATAACAGAAGTAATTTCACAACTTTAAGAGGAACATGGGAATACATTTTTTTTCTCTCATTATTCAACAGTTATATAGTAATATTCGGTACAAGCAAAAGAAAGCACGGAACAACATAAAAGATGACCAACATAACTTAAACTTAATCACTGAACTGAATCATACCGTTAAGCTTTCTTTCTAGATCTGCCAGGAGTTTCTGAACCAGGTTGACATCGACACCTTTGGAATGCACCTACAAACACACTAAGAGCAGCTTAACTTCCAATATTGGGAAACAAATGAGTAACGCCAAAAATAATAAGCAAAACCCCTGACAATTTGTCTAAACTGGTCGTATCAAACTGTCTCAACATTTTTTGACACATCATAGAACTAATATTACTGAAAGTCAAGCGAAATAAAAGGCGGATAATTATATCCAAGATACGTTCCAAGAGAAAAAGGCTGTTGTCTTAAAAGATTTGTTAACTTAAGTGTTCCATCCAACTTCATCAGATATATGGTTTAACTAACAGCAAGGACTATAACAGAACAATTTCACTTACCTCAATAAGGGATCTCTGATAAGAATCAAATGATAGCAAAGCCCTCTGACCATTTTCAGTTGAAAGTATCCCCTGCTTGAACAGACGAGCTTAGGAAAAACAGAATACAAGATCTTTTGAACTTTTATCCTCTGAAAACCATGACTGTTAGAGAAACTATAAAGTTGTTGCACAGAATAGTTGAGAATGACACAAAAAGAAACAAATATTGAAAGAATGAAAGTGAGAAGCAGACACAGGTGTTAAAATACATGAGCACCCAAGATGAAATGGCTAAGAATGTAGTAAACCAGGATCATTAATTAAGCACCTTCAATATTTTAATCAATGAAATATACTTTGCACTTGGCACTCTCTACCAAGACTAATTGCATCAGGCCTTTTAACACCCAAATAGGGTAAAAAAAGCACCAATTTCAAGAACTCAAAACTGATCTGCTGCACACGAAGCGGGGATGCACTCGTGAATCTGAAAACAGCAATACAAGTACCAAGTTTTTATACCCAGATCCTCATGAATCACTTCGATTTTAGCTGGTAGGAAAGGCCCTCATCCTCAAAAATGAATATCACAGTGTAAAAATTACAAGAGCAACCTTGAAATATGTATTTCAAAGGTTTCAAACGGTATGCAAAAACAGAGTATCAACCTGAAATTAACATCTTAAACACGGACAAAGCTAATCTCCTAGCACAGATGACGGAACATAAGCACAACAATAGAGACTGGACATATATCCAGTGGTGCCTAAGGAATCAAGGAGGATCTGAGGAACCAAACTTGTTCTTGGAGGGTAAAGAACATCATGAAAATAGTCATAAGATCCCTTCAATGACACAGATATTCTGTTCAGTAACTTCACTTTGATAGACTCGGCTTGTTCAAGAATTAATACATCAGTTAACAATGTAGCTTCAGTAGATAACCATATAGCATTTATCCAACCAATGCAGGAACTGCAAAACTTGATAACCTAACACTGTATCTAACTCTCTGTATTCATTTAGAATCTTTCTTTCATTTGTTCATCCATTCTCTTCCATCAGAGCATTCTTTTTCGTCTCTCGTTTTTTCTATTTGGTTCCCAAGTCGAGAGGCAGGGTGGTTTGATTGGTTGGCACGTAAGTTAAGGTCACTAGATATGAAGCCTAAGCTTGAACCACCTTCTTTGTGACCAGCCTTATTAACAAGTACAATAGAGATTATTGATGCTAATCCAAAATTCGTGCATTAAAACTGACTTAAATGATGACTTCTTATGAATAATAATAGTACAGAATGGAAATATGGGTTCTGGCAGAAATCTGCTTGAAATAATAGTACACAATCCATCATATGTTTACTCACCCGCAAAGCTTGAGATGCTATGTCAATTATCTTAACAGAGTCATCCATCAAATATTTCTTTAAGAGCCTCATAATTGCTACCAGAAGATCATCTGATATGCCCGTACCAAGGTGGAAGTTATGCTCATGTACAGATTTAGACTCGATAGGAAGATGGAACACAACACCATGTGGATCGCCAATACCAACCTGCAAATTGTAGTTAAGAAAGCAAACGACTGAGATACGTGCAGAGAAAAAAGAAAGAAAGTAGACAGCCGAGATAAATGAAATAACAGCAAAAGGAATAACTCAATAGTATAGCAATACTAAAAATGATACCCGAGATAAAAAATCAGAGACCAGCGACCCAAAATTGCCAGCACCACTCAAACTACATGTGTGCACCAGATTCCAGACTGTGTGGACAATTTCATGGTCAGAATCCAAATATGCATCTTCGAAAATATTTTCCTCATTCTTTTGTGCTGGGTATGCTTCATCTTCAAACAATTTTTTGTGTAACGCTTTTAGACTGCCGCCAAAGGAGAAGAACTTTTAACTACCAAAGTCACTTGCAACAGAGCAAAATAGATAGCATTGGGAGAAATCTGAAGCAGATTAGTATACTCATCTATGACTTCAGCCTAGTTGTAAAGATAGTAAATTTAGAAAATATTGAGAAAAGGACATTTAACTGCATGAGAACGAATGCTAAGAATGATAAACTTGACCAGAAATATTCAATATAACATTTGGCTGAAAATACACCCTATAAATCAATTTGATAACTTGCAAGCAAGATTAATCCGAGAAAGTAAACTACACATCAGAGAAATTATCTTCCACCCAACTTCCCAGAAAGATGCCCCTCACATTACCCTCCAAAGTCAGCTTTTCTAATTTCCTTCAAATATGCAAGGATTATGTAGGAATAGATTTGATTCCCATGATATTGTAATCAAATAAATGCTCATATATTTGAACTTCAGTCATGACTCCAAGATTCTCCTGCACTATTGATAAGAAATGGACCTTGAGTCAAACTCAACCCCAAAAGAGCTAGTTCATGAGGTGAGGATTGCCCAACACCATATAAGGAGACAACAACCTCTCCTCCACCAATGTGGGACACCAACAACTATCAAAGCTACTAACGCACTCATTCCATACTTGAGACCCTCCATAAGACAACCAGGATTAAGCTTAAACTACTCTTCCAAATGATTGAACATTGCATATGATAACAACAAATAAATCAGATACTTGCATTATCTATTACTGGATTAATAAAATATGTAAACATTGCTAGAACTCAAGGAAAATATGCTTTATATACTTTCATATTACTGAGTTACTCTGGTACTTCTCTTCCTTTTTTAAAAAAAAGGTAAACTATTATTAATAAAAAATGTACCAAGAGGGTACACAAGAGTACCTCTTCCTTTTAATTTTCAAATTAGGCAACTAAAAGTTACATAATAAGACATTAATAATACCAAAAACACTTTTCCAACATAATTATTAAAATCAAAATCTAGATTAGAGTGTACAAACAAGGCACCTTACTTATCCAAAAAAATTAAGATTTAGAGTGTAAAAAAAGGATAAATCGGTCTTTTTGACTTTTTCTGGTTTTCTTTCTTACAGACAAGGTGGGTTGCTCTGATGGTAAGCACCCTCCACTTCCAACCAAGAGGTTGTGAGTTCGAGTCACCCCAAGAGCAAGGTGGGGAGTTCTTGGAGGGAAGGATGCCGAGGGTCATTTGGAAACAGCCTCTCTACCCCAGGGTAGGGGTAAGGTCTGCGTACACACTACCCTCCCCAGACCCCACTAGTGGGATTATACTGGGTTGTTGTTGTTTCTTTGAAGGGTCTTTATTTTAGTTCCACTTTTATCATTGTTCCTTTCGTTTAAGTTGAATTTCTTACCGCTCACTTCCCTCCCATATTAGTTTGTGTTAAGGTAGACACTTTGTGCAATACGCACACCTATTAAATCCTATCTCCAACTTCCTAATGTTGGGACAAATGTAAGGACTTTGTTGAGTTGAATGACCATCTCATCTAAAAGCTTTAGCTGTTAGAGAGAGAGCACTTTTATTCACTTAATTATGTCTTCATCACACCCCCTCGCGTGTGGAACTGATTCCTTTTCATGGACCAAACACATGAAAATTCTTTTTTTAGCAATGAGACTTGAACTCAACACCTCTGCCTGCTCTGATACCATGTTGAATTGTATGATCATCTTACCTAAAATCTTAAGCTCATAGAGAGAAAGCACTTTATTCACTTAATTATGACTGTGTCAGACTTTATCCAGCAAGAGCATAATAAACTAAAAAGATTAAATCCTAATATTTGCGGTGACTTCCCCCTTATCAGTGATGTCCACATGTCTCTTCATTTTCTCTCTCCTACTGAGAAAATGAACTTTATATCAAGTGAGTCCAAACAAATCATTTCATCAAGGGTAACATGGGATACTAATTTTTAATTGTTATCAAATAGAGAAATGTGTCATTCTTTTTTAGACTGATTAAAACAGAAAGTGTGTCAAATTAAAATGAGACAGACGGAGCTCAATTTTAGTTTCTTGTTATCAAATTAATTGTTCGACGCTTCCAAGTCAAAGTATTTTTTCTTTTATAAGTTCCATTATTACAGTAATTCTTTCTGTTTTACTCTTCAACATCAATACTAACTTGCATGAAACTTAGCGGGCGTTGGACATAAGAAATGTAAAATTCCAAAAAAGTGAAAAAATTTCAAGTGAAAATAGTATTTTGAAAATTAGAATTGTGTTTGGACATGAATATAATTTTGGGTTGTTTTTGAAGTTTTGTGAGTGATATGAGTGAAAATTTTGAAAAACAGCTTTTTGGAGTTTTTCAAATTTTCGAAAAATTCCAAAATTCATCCTCAAGTGAAAATTGGAAATTCTATGGCCAAACACTGATTTCGGAAAAAGGTGAAAATTTTTCGGAAAAAAGTGAAATTTTTTTAATGTCCAAACAGGCTACTAATTTCTATCAAGTAGACCTCCCAAGTTATTCTCAAGGGTATTATTCTCTTGGAAATCTATTTAATTTATAAACCTTTTGATGTAGCAATCTGCAGGTTGTTCTGTTTAACTTGTTCCTACTATCATTCCTCTTTATGCTTGTAAAACAAACCCATCTTCCTGTTTTAGGGAATACCTACTTATAACAAATCAATCAAAAACACAGTTATCAAATAGAACTTGCAAAAAAATGCTTTGCAAGGGGAGAGAGAGTTTAATAGAGAAACATGGTTAGTGAGGATTCATACAGCCGGCTCCAACTTGTTTGGGGCAGAGGTGTTATTGTTGTTGGGGGGGGG
>AWOL01S0110834.1:0-10363 GCA_000715115.1 Nicotiana otophora
TTTGTTACCGGGCACTCAGCCCATTTCTATTCCACCATATCGTATGGCCCCAGCAGAATTAAAGGAATTAAAAGAGCAGTTACAGGAGCAGCTTGATAAGGGCTTTGTTCGGCCCAGCGTATCACCTTGGGGTGCTACTGTCTTATTTGTGAAGAAGAAGGATGGTTCTATGCGGATGTGTATTGATTATCTCCAGTTGAATAAGGTTACAGTGAAGAACAGGTATCCATTGCCATGCATTGAAGACCTATTTGATCAGCTTCAGGGTGCCAGAGTGTTCTCTATGATCGACTTACATTCAAGTTATCATCAGTTGAAGATTCGGGAGCCAGATATCCTAAAGACTGCTTTCAGGACTCGGTACGGTCATTATGAGTTCCTTGTAATGTCATTTGGGCTGACCAATACCCCAGCAACATTTATGCATTTGATAAATAGTGTATTCCAGCCCTATCTTGACTCTTTCATCATCGTATTTATTGACGACATTCTGGTATACTCCCGGAGTTGGGAGGATCATGAGCAACACCTGAGGATTGTGCTTCAGACATTGAGAGAAAAGAAGTTATATGCAAAATTTACAAAATGTGAATTCTGGCTGCAGTCAGTGGAATTATTGGTCATATAGTTTGGTGTGAGGGGATCAAGGTAGATCCGAAGAATATTGAGGCAGTGCAGAGTTGGTCCAGACCGTCCTCAGCTACTAAGATCTTGAGTTTCCTTGGTTTGGTAGGGTATTATCGTCGATTTGTAGAGGGTTTCTATTTTATTGCTGCATATATGACCAAATTGACCCAGAAGGGTGCTCCGTTCAGGTGGACCAAGGAATGTGAGGAGAGCTTTCAAAAGCTCAAGACAGCTTTGACTATAGCCCCAGTATTGGTGTTGCCTACAGATTTAGGGTCTTATACTGTGTATTATGATGTGTCGCATATTGGTCTAGCGCAGTGTTGATGCAAGACAGTAGGGTGATTACCTATGCGTCCAGATAGTTAAAGGTACATGAGAAGAATTATTCAGTCGACGACATTGAGTTAGCAGCTATTGTTCATGCCTTGAAGATCTGGTGACACTATTTGTATGGTGTCCCTTGTGAGGTCTACACAGATCACCGAAGTCTACAGCATTTGTTTAAATAGAAGGATCTTAACTTGCGGCAGCGAAGGTGGTTGGAGTTTCTTAAATATTATTATGTCACCATTCTCTATTATCCCGGGAAGACCAATGTAGTGGTCGATGCCTTGAGTCGTAAAGCGGAGAGTTTGGGCAGCTTAGCATATCTACCAGTAGCAGATAGGCCTTTAGCCTTAGATGTTCAGGCCTTGGCCAACCAGTTTGTCAAATTGGATTTTTTCGAGCCGAACCAAGTTTTGGCTTGTGTGGTTTCTCAATTTATGATCGTATCACAGAGCGTCAGTATGATGAACCCCATCTGCTTGTCCTTAAGGACACGATTCAGCACTGTGATGCCAAGGAAGTCACTATTGGAGATGATGGTGTATTACGGATGCAGGGCAGGCTATGTGTGCCCAATGTAGATGGTTTGCCTGAGTTGATTCTCTAGGAGGCTTACAGTTCGCGGTACTCCATTCATCCAGGTGCTGCAAAGATGTATTAGGACTTGAGACAACACTATTGGTGGAGGCGGATGAAGAAAGACATAGTGGAATATATAGCTTGGTGCTTAAATTGTCAGTAGGTGAAGTATGAGCATCAGCGACCAGGTGGATTGCTTCAGAAGTTAGAGATTCTAGAATGGAAATGGGAGCGGATCACTATGGATTTTGTTGTTGGGATCCCACAGACTCAGAGAAGGTTCGATACAGTTTGGGTGATTGTGGATATAATGACTAAGTCAGCTCATTTCATTCCTGTGGTTACTACTTACTCTTCAGAGCAGCTGGCTTAGGTTTAAATTTGTGAGATTGTCAAACTTCATGGCGTACTGGTATCTATCATCTCTGACCGGAGTACGCAGTTTACATCACGGTTTTAGAGAGCCATACAGCGTGAGTTAGGTACTCGAGTGGAGTTGAGTACATCATTTCACCCTCAGAGGGACGAACAGTCCGAGCTTACTATTTAGATATTGGAGAATATGCTTCGTGCGTGTGTGATGGATTTTGGTGGTGCTTGGGATCAGTTCTTGCCACTTACAGAGTTTACTTACAACAACAGCTACCAGTCGAGCATTCAGATGGCTATGTATGAGGCCTTATATGGGAGGCAATTTCGGTCTCTAGTGGATTGATTTGAACCGGGCGAAGCTAGGTTATTGGGCACAGACATGGTTCATGATGCTTTGGAAAAGGTTAAATTAATTCAAGATCGGCTTCATACATCCCAATCTAGATTAAAGAGTTATGCGGATCAGGAGGTTCGTGATGTTGCATTCATGGTTGGTGAGCGGGTCTTGCTCCGGGTTTCTCCTATAATGGGTGTTATGAGATTCGGGAAGAAGGATAAGTTGAGCCCTAGGTATATCGGGCATTTTGAGATTCTTGAGAGAGTTGGAAAGGTGGCTTACGGACTTGCACTACCACCTAGTCTCACTACAGTTCATCCAGTATTCCATGTTTTCATGCTCCGGAAGTATCACTGCGATCCTTCACATGTGTTAGACTTCAGCTCAGTCCAGTTGGACAAGGATTTATCTTATGTTGAGGAGCCAATGGCCATTTTGGACAGACAGGTTAGAAAGTTGAGATCGAAGAGCATTGCTTCAGTAAAAGTACATTGGAGGGGTCATCCGGTCGAGGAGGCGACTTGGGAGACCGAGCATGATATGCGTAGCTGTTATCCTCGTCTTTTCACCACTTCAGGTACGTCTCTATACTCGTTCAAGGAAAAATGTTTGTTTAAGAGGGGGAGAATGTAATGACCCGGCCGGTCGTTACGAATACTTTAACCCTGATCCCCTAAATTTTGTTTCCTCAATGCTACATCGTGGTGTTGAACTTGTCGGAGTGTTTGGTTTTTGGATTCGGAGTTAAATGGGACACGTAGTTCCTAAGTTAAAGGCTTAAGTTGAAAGGGTTGACCGGATGTTGACTTATATGTAAACGACCCCGGAATAGAGTTTTGATGATTCCAATAGCTCCGTATGGTGATTTTGGGCTTAGGAGTATGTCCGTAAAATTATTCTGAAGTCCGTAGTTAAATTAGGCTTGAAATGGCGAAAATAGAAAATTGCAAGTTTGGAAGTTTGACCGGGGAGTTCACTTTTTGATATCGGGGTCAGAATCCAGTTATGAAAATTTGAATAGGACTGTTATGTCATTTATGACTTGTGTGCAGAATTTGAGGTCAATCAGACTTAATTTAATACGTTTCGGCACGAATTTTGTAAATATGAAACTTGAAAACTCATAAGTGCGATTCAAGGTGCAATTCGTAATTTCGATGTTGTTTGATGTAATTAGAAACACCGAGTAGGTCTGTGTTATGTTATTTGTTGGTGTATTCGGATGGGGTCCCAAGTACCCCGAGTGCGATTCAGATCGAAATCGGATCAATTTTTGGACTTAGGCAAATTCTGAAATTTGCAGCTTCTAGTGTCATCGCACCTGCGGAGGGACTGACCTCAGGTGCGGACTCGCACAAGTGAGTTGTGGCTCACAGAAGTGGGCAAAGGGCTGCCCAGTTGGAGTCGCAGAAGCGGAACAAGATCCGCAGAAGCGAAGGCACTTCTGCGATGGAATGAACCACAGAAGCGAGAAAAGCGCAGAAGCGGGAGACGGGGTCGCACCTGCGGTTGCGCAGAAGCGGACCATTGTCCGCAGGTGCGAAGGGAGCTTTCCATTTCTTCTTCGCAGAAGAGGAAATGCGGTCACAAATGCGACTCTGTAGAAGCGACAATTGGTTCACAAATGCGGAAATACCTGGGCAGAACATATAATTCGGGGGTTGGTCATTTTTATCCATTTTGGGATTTTAGGAGCTCGGGTAAGGCGATTTTCAGGAGATTTTTCAAGTAAAATATTGGGGTAAGTATTCTTAACTCACTTTTGGTTAAAGTTCCTGAATCTATGGTAGTTTTTAACATTTAATTGGTGATTTAAGTTGGAAACTTTTGAAAACCCTCTTAATTAAATTTGAAGATTTGAGGGTCGAGTTAATGTCGGAATTTAGTAAAATTGGTATGTTTGGACTCGTAGTTGAATGGGAGTTTATATTTTTTAACTTTTGTCGGGTTCCGAGACGTGGGCCCTGCTGACGATTTTTGAGTTAAATTTCAGATTTTGTTGGAAAATTAGTATTTTCTTATGGAATTAATTCCAATAAATTGTATTGACTGAATCGAAATAATTGTGACTAGATACGAGGCTTTCAGTGGCCAATTCACGAGGAAAACGCATAGCAGAGTAAAGAATTATATGGTTTGAGGTAAGTGACTTGTCTAACCTTGTGTGAGAGAAATTCCCCTTAAGATTGGTATTGTAATGAAAATTGTGATGTGTTGAAAGTCGTGTACGTGAGGTGCTGAATGTGTACACGGGCTAAATATAGGAAAATTCTGATTTTAAATTGTGTAGATCTCTGTCACATATTAATTAAATTATTTTATCCCGTTATACTCATCATCATTGGTCTATTTATATATTCTAAACTTGCCTTACCTTTTCCTGCTAATAGCTTTACCTGTTTAGTTGAAGCTTTGTTTCTTTTATTCTGTATTCATTATTTGAAAGTTTAATTTCTTAATTGAATTATTGTTAATAAGGAGTATTTGACATTCAAAATTTGGTATTAAGGCAAAGTGTTAAATTTGTGAAATATTATTTTGTTGAGTTATTCACTCCCGAATATTTTGTTGAGATTTTTGTATACATTGTAATTGAGTTGTGAGCTTCTTATTGTGAAAAATAATATTTTTGTTGATTTACTTTGGCAAGTTGAAATATTTAGGCACTTGAGGTGAAAATTATGATATATTGTGATATTGATACCCATTCGGTGGTATAAGGTCTCGGTGTTGAAATGCATGTGGTGAGATAAGGTTGGCTTGATACGCTTGGCTAGTAGGAAAACTACTAGAAGTCATGCGGTGTGATAAGGGTGGCTAAAACGCGGGATGCTATTTCGAAAAAAATAATTTCTTTAAAATTAAATGTGTAGGCTCCCGCGGTGATATAAGAAAAAGAAATATTATGAATTTATTTATGATTATGGACTACGAGGCGGTACCTTGGGAGTGCCCTTGTTGGTATATTTTTCATTGGTGTACTTGTCTTGATTGTTTTGTGTTTTTCCTAAATATGTAAATTTCTGTTTTTCTTCCGTGAGATTTTATTTGCCCTTATTCTGTGTAGTTAAATTGTGACGTACTCCTTACTTGATTCACTTCCATTTTCATTATTATTATTATATTGTTAAACTTTTCGCCCTGTCTTTTATTAATTCCAATAGGGCCTGACTTGACCTCGTCACCACTTTACTGATGTTAGGCTTGGTACTTATTGGGTACCGCCGTGGTGTACTCAAACTGCGCTTCTGCACATCTTTTTGTACAGATCCAGGTACTTCCTATCAGACCGGGTATCAGTGAACTAGTCTGTACGCTGAGACTTCAAGGTATATCTGTCAGCGTCTGCAGACCTTGGAGTCCCCCTCTATCCTTATTATGTCGTTTTCCTTATTCTCCTTAGACTCAGATGCATAGAGACGCTCAGAATAAATTCTTAGAAGCTTGTGACTTATTTCTACCGGGTTTTGGGAGTTGTAATTATTTAATTTGCAGTTCTTATTTATTTCAGTTGTTAAGGATTGAGTTTCATATTTATATTCAGTTATTCTGTAAAATTGTTAGGCTTACCTAGTCTTAGAGACTAGGTGCCATCACAATATCCTACGGAGGAAAATTGGGGTTGTGATAGGTTGGCTATATAGTAATTCAATGTCCTTCGCATAAGCTCTTGTCGGTACTCTCCTCTTTGAAAGTGTTCCAGCAACCAGACTTGTAGCAATAGATTACAACCCTCAAAGTGTCTGAATTACTACTTACACCGATCTAGAGCGCGGTACATCTCAGCTAAGATCATGGGGATGATAGTGTAAGTTTGTCCCTCGATGCCATCCATTAAGGTCTTGGTGACTATGGCTAAGCGAGTATGAATCCTTCCTCCTTTCATCAAAAATATCAACAACCCCAAGAAGCAAACAACAGACACATAAACCCGGTGGTGCACCCATCCCAAGAAAGTAATGGCTAGTTCATCATGATGAAGATGTAACGCTCGTAAAGAAACTCAAAAGGAATGTATGATTTCTTCAGACATAGAAGTTCATCATTTCTTCATCCAGGACTATCCCATGGCAACTTGGCGAAACCTCTTATTTCTTCTATGTGGGGAGTCATTTCTATATTACCAAATTGAAAAATAACTCTTTTCACGTCCCATAACATGGTGACGGCCTCGATCATCTCTCTATTTGGTCAAATGTTTATCAAAGATGGAAAGTCACCAAGTATTCTCCTCATATGATTTTTGTCACAAGACGCAAGGTCTTTCCACCAGTCAAGTAGCAAAGGTGGGATGTTTTGGACCATACCGAATCTGGGGATTTCGTGCTTCAATTTTTTGTAAACAAACAAAGATTAGCCCTTTCCCCCTCCAGATTTGACTACTTATGCAATAATGATCAACATGTTTGCACCTTTTCTCCAAGTAATGCAAATAATATGATGGTGTCCATTGGGATTGTGGAAATCCAGTCGGGCTTTGGACAAGGTTTATCTTAGAGGGTTGTTATGTTAACAACACTTCAACCCGTACTAGGTTTAGCATGATGCATGTACATTTCAAATTGGAGTAGGGTTTCTAGAAGGGTCTAGAATGGTACTCCCAAGTGGAAAACTTAAGAGGGAAAGGCACGAGATCGTCGACTACACCGTTGATCGACTAGTCTACCGCAAATAAGCCTTTTCGATTTAAAAGAGTGATTTCAGGAAAGCGCGGACACTCATCAAGCGCCGCTATGTTGATAATTGGCATGAGTGGAGTATGATGCGGAGCATGCTTTATGCAGAAATAATGACACATTACCAAGTATTTTCATGATAAAAGTACGTAAACGCAGTAAATAAAATAGCAGAAGTGAACATGAAAAGAAGAGAAAAGAAAAGAAAGACAAAATAAAGAAGTTAGTTTAGCTCATGAAAATGTGTGAGAACGTAATGAAGCAGGCAGGGAAATAGGGATGGGAGAGTCATAATGTAGTAGTCTTAGACAAGATGAAGGAGATTGAGATAGGTCGTACATGTCATAGCAATTTAAAACAAATAAGGGAAGAGATTTGCATGTCATAGCAGTTTAAAGAAAATAAAGGTGAATAAGGAAAGGGATGTGCATGTAATAGCATTTTAAAACAAATAAAGGCAAATAAGGAAAGGGATGTTCATGTAATAGCAGTTTAAAATAAATAAAATAAAGTAATCCACATAAGTCAAGTTCATTATGATAAAAGACTAAGTTTCCCCAGCAGAGTCGCCATGCTGTCGCACCCCGTTTTCTCGCGAAAGCGGATTTCGACATGTGACAACTCTTTTAAATGGGTATTGAAAGAGAAGACTCGCCACCTAACAATTTTTAAGATGCGTTAGGGCACCTATTTGCAATAACTCTATTTGACTAGTCAGCGCCACCAAAGCTCAGGTAAGGACTTAAACTACCTCAAAGAGAAGGTGTTAGGCACTCTTCGAGGTCCACAATTGTGGGTCCCGGCCGAACTTTAGACTATATGGATTGTGTAATTAAGCTAGGTGTTCAAATAAATAGAAGGGAAATTCAGAAGTTGTAGAGTCTTATTAAAACATATGAGAATCAGAACAAGTCTTAATAACTACAAAGGTACAAACTATATTAATCAATGTTGAATAACGAAGTGTAAATAACACGCATTAAAAAGGAGGAGGGGTCCTATGTTTTTTAGCCTAAAAGATCACCATGTGCAACATAAATAATACTTCGCAACTCTCTTAAGGTAGAGGTTGCTCATATTATTCAGCGGGCAAAGACTATCATCTCCCACTACCCGATTACTATGTTGAAGTTGTTTACTTAAAGGCGTTCTAATTAAATTCTAAGACGTGCCCTATGCGTGCATTACCCGTCCCATGCCTCTGGTCCAGGAGGCTTTGGACCTACTATCAGGTGATTCTAGACTTTACTTAGGTTGCTCAAAAATGATAAAAACTAGGTGATATTCAAAACAGATAGGACTGCATACAATAGCAATAAAAGACTCAAGTTAACCTCCACACATAAGCATAAAATCACGCAAACAAATTTTTGGTTAGGCAGTAGACAGAATTAAGACATATTAGAATCCTTAAGTCTTGTAGGCATGATTTCTATATAATTCTAGTATTATACAGACAGTGCTGTAATTTCTGGACTAGCGTATAGGCAAATTAGAGCGCTACAATTCCTATAAACATGATTTCTAATTGTTTGAGTAATAAGGTAATGCAAGACAATCCCAGAACTTTAAATTGCCAGCAATAATTTTATAGGTATGCGTCTTAGGTAGGTGACAGTACCCTATAAAAATGATCTAGTAGTTGCATAATTAGGCAGTGAGGTCGTTCGAAAACACAGGATTAGTAGCGTCAATAAACACCCTATAGGCGGGATTTCTAACAATTGACAATTAGACTTGATTTTATAATACTTTATACCTATAGGCATGCTATCTAAGTTAGGCAGACAAAAGCAGCATGAAGTAGTTGATTAACTATTAAACCTTATAGCCAGGGTATCTAGGTTAGCAAAGGTATTGCATTATTATCTAGGAGCATTGAATAGCAGACATGGAAACGAGTGTAACATATTTTGACAAGTTAAGTGTGTGCATGATTCCTATAAGTATACAACGCAAGCTAACAAAACAAACAAAGCATGTTGTACATAATAGCAAATAGAACACATAGACCCTATAGGCATGTTTTCAACCCATTCATGTAAGTATTAGAATACCCCAACCCCCATATTCATTAATGTACCCAATTGTTTGTTTATAAATTATTACATGCCCAGTTTAGAATAATAAAATAAATACAAACTTAATAGGGCTATTACAGGTCCAGCACAAGTACAAAGTAACACAGCAGTGCCCTTCTGGGCCTTCACCAACCATACTCTTGCATATCAAACAGGACCAATACCCAGGCTCGCAAGCTTATTTAAACAATGCTCAGATCAAATAACACACATGGCCCAATAAGTCAGGCCCCAAACATAAAAACAATTATCTTGCTTACCCATTAACAAATAATATGAACATGGGGTCATAAAACATGTCATTCAAATGGCTCAGAGCCCCGGCAAAGACACATGGATTTCTATTATTACAATCATCCGCAGAAAGATTTTCTAAGTATCACTTTAGGGGTGACATCTAACAGGTGAGAGGACGCACATGTACAAAGACATTACAATGAGAACATAAGTGAGGCTTTCAAACTAACAAATAAGTTCAAAGCATAGACTTCTTAAGATGCACCAGATTAGTTATGGGCAACATGAATCCACAAAGCAAGAAACTCAGCATAAGAGTTAAGGATAGGGATTAGTTCTAAGAAGATTAACAAATGATAATGACATGCTCGATAGACTCCCCTTTGGGGTATATACCATAACAGCCTTCTCAAGAAGAACATAAGGATTCAAGGCACAGCATAACTAAGAGTTGCAGACCAATTCAGGGCAAGTACAAATGCTACTAAGGAAACCTATTACATAAGCTTAGGGTCAACATTATCACAAACTCAATACCACAACTGGTCAGTGAACAAGTACTTAATACAAATTGATATCAAAGATTCCCTAGGCATTAAACCTGAGCAACCCTAGCATTAGCAGGTATGAGTCTACCGAACAGGATGGTAGTGAAGCAAACAAATACAATGAGGATTGGGTTAGCAAATGGTGGAGTAGCATGCTTGCTTGAAGAGTTCAGAGTTCAGAATTTATACAGACATGACCAAGTAGCAAGTTATGCCTGAATGGCTTAGCATAGAGAAATACAGTCGAGCAGATTCTGGGCATGAATAAGTATCCCAAGAGTATTAATACAATAACTCAGAGCAGTGCATGAACATGGGCAAGCAAAATACATAGGAAACTCATGTGTGCATAAACATAGTAGACTAAGTAGGTTCAAGATGGTCAAAATATACATAGTGGGCAGACATCCGAGTACAGGATTTAGGCAAGTTTATATGCTAGAGAATACACGACTATAAGCTAACTTCAAGGCAGATAGGATTGAAAACAAAGGTAACAACATATTATAATCATATAGGTTTAGAAAATTCGAACAAGCATGGTATCCAGGACATGACCACAACTAAGCATAAAAT
>AWOL01S0110834.1:10778-30039 GCA_000715115.1 Nicotiana otophora
TTCAAAGCATAGACTTCTTAAGATGCACCAGATTAGTTATGGGCAACATGAATCCACAAAGCAAGAAACTCAGCATAAGAGTTAAGGATAGGGATTAGTTCTAAGAAGATTAACAAATGATAATGACATGCTCGATAGACTCCCCTTTGTGGTATATACCACAACAGTCTTCTCAAGAAGAACATAAGGATTCAAGGCACGGCATAACTAAGAGTTGCAGACCAATTCAGGGCAAGTAGAAATGCTACTAAGGAAACCTATTACATAAGCTTAGGGTCAACAATATCACAAACTCAATACCACAAATGGTCAGTGAACAAGTACTTAATACAAATTGATATCAAAGATTCCCTAGGCATTAAACCTGAGCAATCCTAGCATTAGCAGGCATGAGTCTACCGAACAAGATGGTAGTGAAGCAAACAACTACAATGAGGATTGGGGTTCGCAAATGGTAGAGTAGCATGCTTGCTTGAAGAGTTCAGAGTTCAGAATTTATACATACATGACCAAGTAGCAAGTTATGCCTGAATGGCTTAGCATAGAGAAATACAGTCGAGAAGATTCTGGGCATGAATAAGTATCCCAAGAGTATTAATACAATAACTCAGAGCAGTGCATGAACATGGGCAAGCAAAATACATAGGAAACTCATGTGTGCATAAACATAGTAGACTAAGTAGGTTCAAGATGGTCAAAATATACATAGTGGGCAGACATCCGAGTACAGGATTTAGGTAAGTTTATATGCTAGAGAATACACGACTATAAGCTAACTTCAAGGCAGATAGGATTGAAAACAAAGGTAACAACATATTATAATCATATAGGTTTAGAAAATTCGAACAAGCATGGTATCCAGGACATGACCACAACTAAGCATAAAATTGCAAGAGTCAAGGTACTCACCAGTTGCAAATTAAACGAACAAGGAAATTAAGCTCCGGTAGCAAATCAACTAGCAATAAACAACAGGACTCCTAGAATCGCAGTGCGTCAGAGTTCCCAAGGGTCTCGAATGAACCCCGGGCAGTGCTCACACTAAGAAAGAGCAACAATTGAATTCTAGTTGCATTGGCTTTCAGCCGGCCAAGTTCTCAAATTTAAGAATAGTAGAATGAAGGAGAGTGAGAGAATAACAGTGATTCTAGTCCGTTTAGGGGAATTAGGGGAGGGGTTTATATAGTGTTGAAATTGAATGAACAAACAAGGAAAACAATCGATTAAACATAAATAATGAAAGAAACTATCGCATGTAATCAGTAATAGAGCCGGCAAAGAAAGAAATTGAATTTCAAACCCTATTTAGGGTTCAACAATTGAAAATCGCCCCGTGGATATGGGGAATCAATCCTTTTTTCCGTGTATATGGACGAGATATCGTCCAAATCTTGAAGATCAAAGATGAAAAGGTCCGATCTGGAATGGTGATACTAGCCAAAATTAGGGCGAGTACTAAGTAACATCAAGAGAGTATGAGTAGTAGCAGGGTACTGTAAATAAGGTAAGCAGATCGTAGGACTTCATAGTATAACCGGATTCGGAGAGATTTTTTGGGGGGTAACATAGCTGGGGTTCGTAGAAGATAAGAGCGTGTGAGGGAGACTGGGAAAATAAAATGGTCTCTAGGGCTTAGGGTGGGGATATAAGGAGACTGAAGGTTTTATTTCGGGTCGTTGATCGTTTGTGGTCAACAACCAAGATTAAAAAGAAGGTGGGGCGAGTTGAATAAATGGGTCCCGGTCGGATTGGAATAAAGAGGTCGTTTGGTTTGGGCCAGGGAAGATTTAGCTAAGGTTTGGGCTGTTTAGGCCATTAATTTGGTCCGAAAATTGGCTTGGGATTGGGCTAGATTTTAAATACAAGGAATTAAGAAAATAATAATTATACAAAATAATTAATAAATAGTAAAATATTATTCACATAGTAAAATGATTGAAATAACATCTCAACATTATAAAAATATAAGAAATGCAATTTTAGTATAAAATAATATAATAAATACATTTATGTACAGAATATAGGCTATTATTGCAAAATTATATAACATCGCTTTAAAATACAAATATAATTATATACAAATAAGTAAAATATTATGAAACATATATGTGGATTCAAATAATAATTTTGGATGATTAACTCATCACACAATAATTTAAACAGTTGATTAATAAATATTTGAAAAATTTAAATGCAAGAAAATCAATTTCAAAGCCTTAACAATTATGAGACATTACAGAGAGTACTTATATAACCCTTGTAAATTCATTAATGATGCAAAATAATATTTTGAAAGTATATATATTATTTAAAAAATATGAGGGCAAAATTGGGTATAAACGGGTGGGCCGACAACTGGAGCGGCAAAACCCTGTGGACCATGTGAAATCTGTGGATCCTGTGTAGTTTGTGGTGGTGCACCCCTCCAAAGTCTGGGACAGTACCTCACCATGTTTCTGGTATGGTCACACTCAAAACAAGCTCTCGGTAGGCGTGGCTGCTGAAATTGACCTTGGTTGGGTCGGCTGGACTGACCGTTGAAAGAACCCCGTGTGGGAGGTGCACTAGAAAGTGGTTGTGCATAGTGGGAAACTAGGGCCTAGAAATAGCCGGAGTACTTCTAGAAGCTGGGAGTGCCGAATAAACTGGCCGACTCACATATCCCCTACCATGACGGGTTGTGGTTGCAGTGTGGCCATCACCAAATCCCCCAGTACTTCGAGGCCTCTTGGCCTCTATGTCCTCCCTCTCTCGGCCCTGCATGCCCTCCAACCTCCATGATATCTCTAACACCTACTAATATGGAGTGTATGTCTCCAACTCTCGAGACATACTGAATCTAATACCATAGTTGAGCTCCTAGGTGAATCTACGGACTCGCTCTCTGACTATAGAAACTAAGGTAGGTGAATGTCCGAATAACTCACTGAATCTGATAGTTGACATACCCCCCTAACATAGCTTCTCAAACTCTATGCGCCAGGCATCCCGAAAGGTCTGGGAACGAACTCTCTCAAAAACATCTCTGGAAATGTGCCAAAGTGAGTGGGACTGCATCAGCTGATCTACCCTCCTCGTAAGCTTTCCACCACTGATACGCTGCTCCTGACAGCTGAAATGTAGTAAAAGCAACTCCGCTCACCTCCACAATAACCATGGTGCAGAGAATATGGTGGCACTTCTCTACAAAGCCATACGCATCCTCGGCAACTGTGCCACTGAAAATAGGAGTATAATACTTCTTGAACCTCTCAAGTCTCCTTTGCTCCTCCTAAGGTGTTGTTGGTCTGACCTCAGGTTGAACCGGAACAACAAATTCTGGTGGCATAACCATCGGGACCTGATCAGCATGGGCCCACTGCTTGGGAGTGTGGGCTGCGGGAGTCTGAGCTCCTCCCCCATCCTGAGATGTAGTTGGTGCCAGGGGAATCAATCCATCCTGAAATAGAGTGCCGAACATGCTCATGAACTGAGTCAGGGTCTCCTGAAGTCCAGGGGCAACAACAGGCATCTCAGGTGTCTGTCCTTCAACCGGAGCTACTGGTGGCTCCTCAGTCACTGCCTGGGCGGGTGCTCTGGTTGCACCATGTTCCCTTCCTCGGCCTCTACCCCGGCCCGGCCTCTCACGACTCTAGTAGGGGGAGTGGGTGTCTGATCATCGTAACTAGTAGTGTGTGTCCTCACCATCTGTGAGAGAATAGAAAGATAAACTCAGATTTTGAAATAAATAAATATGCATGATAAGGAATCAAGGATGTGGAATTTTCCTAAGAGTTTTGTAGACTCTCGAAGATAAGTACAAACTTTTACGTACCGATCCGCAAGACTCTACTAAAATTCCTTATGACTCATAACATCTATGAACCTAGAGTTCTGATACCAACTTGTCACGACTCCAAAATCTCACCTAAGGTAGTCGTGATGGCACCTAGTCTCTAAGACTAGGTAATCCTAACATTCGTCGATAGCTTAACAGAATTAACAACTAAGATACTAAGATAATTCAATAAAACTCATAATAACTCCAAAATAGAACATCTGTAAAAACATTCCCAAAATCGATAGAATTGAGTCATAAGCTCTACAGAGATAATCTAAAAACCTCTAATACAACACTGTCTGAGTAGAATATAAACAACAGTAAAAATAATGATTGAAGGTGACTCCGAGGCCTGCGAGTGCCAAGCAGGTATACCTTGAAGTCTCCGAAATGTATAGCTAAATCACTGATGTCTAGCCTAAGATGAAGTACTTAGATATGCAAGAAAATGTGCAAAAGCGTAGTATGAGTACACCACAACGGTACCAAGTAAGTATCAAGCCTAACCTCGGTAGAGTAGTAACGAGGTCAGTTCAAGACACCTACTAGAATAAGAGAAACTAAACAAGGTGTAGCATAAATTAATAATGAAAGACGAGGAAATAAATGACTATAAAGCGGTTCAATAATGTAAGTTAACACGGAATTTAAAGCAAAAAAGGCTACAAGGAGTGATCACATGGAAGAATTACAAGTAATCAATACCGACAAATGCAAGTAAGGCAAAATAATTAACAACAAGAATCACAAGTGATGTACCGCCTCTATCCATATTTCTCAATTCAAAATCATAACCTTTCTTATACCGCTGCGTGAGCCTTACATTAAGATATTTTTGAAAACGTTTTTTCCTAAAATAGCTACACGCACTTTATCCCCCTTATGTCGTCGTGTGATTTCAAGTAATTCCCTTACTAGCAACACACACCCATAAATTTCCACCTTATGCCGCCGCTTGCACATTAAACCATATCCTTATACCGCCACATGCGTATCAATATCACAATACAATAACAACTCGCACCACAAGTGCTCATGTGCCACAACTTGCCAAAAGCAACAATATTGAAGTTACCATAACATATAGTCCACGGCTCAACCACAATACGAACAAAAATATTAGTACTAACAAAATGAGTGAGAATTACTCAACAAAGAAAGATATCTCAGTAATCAACAACTTCAAATAAGAATATCCCGACAATAAATAAGGAATCATAACAATAAGAGAGATAACAAAGGCAATCAAGGCTTATAAGAGAATGTTTAGCAATAAAGGATAGAGTATGTAATAACAACATCAAGTAAAGCATGTAAGAGCAATTTAACAGTGGAAGATCTAACATAATATTTTAATCTCTAATTAAATGCATGAAAGAGTCTAAGAACCTAAACCGGTCAAAATACCACATATAAGCCTGTGTATACATTCGTCACCTCATGTACACGTCTTTCACATAATTCAAATAACATAAATCAACCTAAGTCCTAAGAGGTAGTTCCTCCACACAAAGCTAGACAAGATACTTATCTCAAACAAGCTAAATTAACCCCACTAGTAAGCCTTTTCTGCAAAAATCCAACTCAAGACGGCTTAAATCTAGCCAAAATACCTTAATACCAAAAATACAAACCATAGGAAACGATTTCGGATAATAAAGTTGTAATTTTAAAGAAAATCAAAAAGTCAACTCAAAAAGTCATCCCCTGGCTCACACCTCGAAACCCGACCAAACTTATAAAATAATACCCATGCGATACGAGTCCAACCATACAAAAATTATCCAATTCTGACCTCAAATCGACCTTCAAATCCTCAATTTATAGTTTAGAAAAGTTTTCACGAAATTCCCAAGCTCTCCAACTCAAAATACTAATTAAATGATAAAAACAATGATGGAATCATGAATAATAAGCAAATCCGAGTCAAACTCTTACCCCAATCCCATCCTTTAACATCCCCTCTAAAATCGTCCAAAACCGAGCTCTCTTACTCAAAATATGAAAAATGGAACAAAACCCTCGATCTCCTCTATTTCTACCCAGGTATTCCGCACCTGCGAACGACTGGTCGCTTCTGTGACTCCGCATTTGTGGCTTCAAACAAGGCTCAGGGAATTTTGCTTCTGCAGAAAAAAACGCGCACCTGCGCTTCCGCTTCTGCGGAAGCTGACTGCACATGCGGTCCTGAGACAACTGACATAAATCTGCTTCTGCAGAAGATATTCGCACCTGCGCAAGGACCTCCGCATATGCAGACCCAGCACCCAGACCCATTTTGCACCTACGGTTGTTGGACCGCTTTTGCGATGCCGCACCTGCGGCCATGCCGTCGTAGGTGCGATTTCCCCATATCTCAGTTGTTCTTCAGCAATCATCCTATGTCCAAAATGAACCCGATTTCAATTCGAATCACACTCGAGGTCCCCGGGACCTCGTCCAAACATACCATCAAGTCCCAAAATACAACACAAACCTACTCGAGAGACCTTAAATCACATCAAACAATATCAAATCTATTAATCTCACCCGCCTATTGAATCAATGAACATTCAACTTCTAAAACTAAAGTCGAATCATACCAAACCAACTTCGAATGAGCTCATATTTTGCATGCAAGTCCCAAATGACACAACGGACCTATACAAACTCCCGGAATCACAATCCGAGCTTGGTATTAATAATTTCAACCCTCGGTCAAACCTATCAACTTTTCAAATCTTTAACTTTTCAACTTTGGCTAAAAAACCTCAAACCAACCTACGGACCTCCAAATCAATATCCGAACATACGCCTAAGTCAAAAATCACCATACGAAGCTATCAAAACTATCAAAACTTTATTTCGGAGTCATCTACACAAAAGTCAAACTCCGGTCAACTCTTTCCACTTAAGCTTTTAACCTTGGAACTAAGTGTCCCAATTCACTCCGAACTCACCCGAAATCAAATCAATCACCTTGGTAAGTCACATAACCATAATTGAACATAGAGGAGGCAATAGAAGAGCGGGGATAAAATACTCAAAACGACCGGTCGAGTCATTACAAACACTCGCTCAATGAGTTAATAATCTCAATATCAAAATAATTTAAGTCTAAAATAAGAGCCTTAAGGGCTATTCATACTAGGGAGCTAAGTATTAAAAGTATAGCCATCAAAGATGTAGTATTCAATTATTGACCAAATTGTACATGTCGCCAACCCGTTATGAAAGTAGCTTCCGATTACAACCCAAAGTGCTCGATGGCTATCTAAATTGTACCATGGAGAGCTCCCTTAAATGAAATTCGTCCTCAAATTTGGTCCTTTAAACAAAAGAAAAGGAATTTACATTAGTAACATTTCAACTTCGGCATTAACAAGTGCCTCAAACCAACAAGAAACTATATTTTCATAAATTTATGGTAAATCCAAGAAATCAAGCCAACAAGTAAGACACACTTACCATTCAAACCAAAATCTAATGATACCCATGGACAAAATAAAACATAAAAGTTAACAAAATTTATGGGAATTATCATGAAACACCCTCAATCCACACCACTTTTTCCCCAATGTAATAATCATCAAGAAAAATATTATCTTTCATAGCTTTATCAAGTCCAAGCATAAGCATAAGCCAAACAAATAATCCATTCTTGAATTCAAGTAGATATGACAAATCAAGAATAAGAACGATATTTTCAAACAAAACAAGTCTCTTGGATTCACCAAAATTATCATTCAAGAAAGATTTAGCATGCTTTTTTTAAACTTATCACACCAATCCACAGAAAGTTATCAGCTTGCTTAAAATTCAAGGCATTAGTATAATAAAATAAATTATTATCTCTTTTAAACTTGTGAGCGGGAAAAATAAGAAATTTGACACTAGTAAAAAACTTTCTTTCTTTTCACAAAGTTTACCTTCCAAATCAATCTCATTAGTAATCTCAAATGACTTCTCAAAAATGTAACCCTTAATTGGTAAATCCAAATCAAACTCAAAAGATTCCATCTCATAATCAAATAAGAAAGAATCGAAAGGATTAAAGGTTAAAACTTTATCACTTAATTCACCTTCAAATAAGCAATCATCACTAATTAAAGAGTGATCTTCAAAATAGAAAGTATGAACAATAGGTATCAATGGATCAAACTTTACAAAATCACATAAAGGTGCAGCCTTTATACTTTCATATACCTCAATCAATACTTCTTCATAAGCAAATAAGTCATTCAAACCATCAAAACAACTAGAATTACTATCTAGTGTATCTTCACAATTCAAAGAATAATTAGAATCACTAAATGTACCAAAACTAACACTTGAAATATAACTATGCTCATCACAAGAAGAAAGAGTGTTAGGCTTAGCGATCATACCTTGATGTACTTCTAAAGATTCTATTTTACCTCCTTGAAAAATGAAAGAATCTTCTCTTTGGGCTAAGATGGATTCGGCCACCTCAATTGGAGCTTTGTTTTGAAGACATCCACTTGAAATTTTCTTCAAAGGATGTACACAATAAGCCAAAACAACTAGCAAGAAAAGCATTAGTCATGAAAGAAATATAAGAAGGATGTTCCTCACTTGAACAATCTTATTCTCTTCCTTCTTCTCACTCTTCTCTTCAATCTTTTTTCCCCCTCTTTCTTGGCTCTCTTACCCAATTCTTTCATATGCCTATAGTCTTCACTCACTTGAAATGGAGTCAAAGGAGTAAGGAGTATCTTCTTGCCATTTTTCTCAAAAGAATGCTTATTAGTCCTTCCATCATGTATAGCACCCTTGTCATATTTTCATGGCCTCCCCAACAATACATAGCATACTTGCATGGGAATCACATCACAGAGAATATCATCAACATACTTTCCAATTTTAAAACTTACCAAGACTTGTCTAGTCACTTTGAGTTCACCACATTCATTAAGCCATTTAAGTTTACAAGGACGAGTATGTCTTTGGGTTTTCAAATTCAACTTGTCAGCTATAGAAGTACTAACAACATTAGCACAAATATCACTATCAATAATAAAAGAACACACTTGATCTTTAATCTTACACCTTTTATGGAACAAGTTTTCTCTTTGGTTCGTATCTTCCATCATTTGGATATTCGACACTCTCCTAACAACATACAAAGGCAAATTAGGAGTGTCATATTTCACTTCATCATCACATTCGGCCTCCTCTTCGTCACATAATTCTCTACTTTCTTCTCTTTTATAGGCTTCCTCCATAAGAATTATGGTTCTTCTATTAGGACATTCACTCATTTTATGACCATAACCTTGAAATTTAAAGCACCTATTAGAGTTAGAATTTTGGATTAGAATTGTTACCNCATTTAAAGTACCTATTAGAGTTAGAATTTTGGATTAGAATTGTTACCTCCACCTTTAGTTTGCCTTTATCATTTTGACACTTGGAGTCAACTTTTGACATATTTTTACATGAAGTGTTATAGCTTTTGGATTTGCTCTTTTTGAGTTGCTTCTCTTCTTGGAGTTTATTTTCAAGCTTGATAGACCCTTGGAGTGCCTCATGTATAGTAGCAAATTTGTGCAAAGTCATTTAGCTAGAGATTTCATGCTTAAGCCCCGCCAAAAATCTAGAAATTATGAGTCTTCTATTAGTATCAAGATTGACTCCAATACTAGTTGTCTCCAACTTATCAAATTAAGCCTCCACATTCTTGTTTCCTTACTTTATATTATAAAATTTGGTAAGCAAGTTATTCATATACTCTTCGGGCACAAATCTTGATCTCATAACCACTCTAAGAGGCCACCAAGAATCAATGGAAATATCTCTATTTCTATTTCTATCTCGTTTCTCTTTCTCCCACCAAGAAGAAGCATAACCAACAAGTTTAGAAATGGCATATTTGAACATATTTGCATCGGATACATTGTTAAGCTCAAACATCCTTTCTATTGGGATTTTCCATTCTAAAAATTCCTCGGGGTCATTACTTCCCTTGAAAGTAGGAGTGAAATATTGATGTTGTTAAGACCCCAGCCTTCTTTATCTCCCCACCTTCTACCATGTTCTTCATTCCCAATATTTTTACCATAATCATAATCATTATCATAAATATCATCCATGTTCCTACCTTGATATTCCCTACCATGCCTTTCACCTCTTCTTCTAAAGCCACCTTGTTCATTTCTCCTTGGTTGGACTCTAACCAGTTTATCATACTGCTCGTCATAGTCCAAATCCTCATCAAAGTCATTTTGTGGTCGTTGTGGCCTAAGAGGTTGTAGTTGTTGCTCAACTCTTGCTTGTTTAGCTTGTGATTGATTGAACTAGTTTGATGTGTTGTACTAGTTCTCACTCCTTAGTTAGGATTAGGTGACAACCCTTGCCATTGATTAAGAAGGTTGTCATGAGACTTGACCTCTTGTTCCATGTTATCAACTTTCATAATTAAAGCTTGTAAATCCTCCAAAATGGTCTCATTAGAGACTCCCTCCGTTGGAGTTGTAGTATCTCCAATATTCAAAGACATAGTACCTACAAACAAACAAAAACCAAGCTAAAAGTAAAAGGACATCTCCAATTCACTGCCTTAGTGTATCCCTCAAAGATTGCACTCAAATTTGTACTTTTGTGCACTTGGCTTTTAGGCGCACACTCTAAGATCTCACCACTCAAGACTTTTTTCACTCTTGGATGAATATCCAAAGTTGATATCAAACTCAGTCAAGGTACTTTCAAATGGACCTTCTAACTTCGGGGCGAGAATGGAATTTATGTGACTCAACAAATAAGCTAAAATAACTAAAGAACAATGAAAATAAGAAATTAAAAACAAAAATAAAGGCACAAAGAAAATTAGCACAAAATAAAATAAAGCAAACAAAAACGAAATTATCACTAAGTATGAACTAATACTTAAGAAAACTAGCTAGAGTAAACAAGAAAAGAAAGTTAAAAAACAAACTGAAAAGGGTTATATTTGAAATTGGGCAGAAAATTGGTTCCTGGGTGCAAGTGGTTACTGGGCAAAAAGTGGCTATTAGATGCAAATTAGTCGTTGGGCAAAAGGTGGCTACTAGATGCAAAGTGGTTAATGTGAAATTTGGGCTATTTTTGCAAAACCTTGAATTTTAGCATTGTTCTTCCATATTCTTCATTTTTCAATCCCAAATCCAACCAAAAACATCTCAAATCTTCACCAAACTTCACCAAATTTAATATATAAGTTCCCCACATCTCTGAGAATAAATCCCAATAATCAATTTCTCCAAATCACCACCAAAATTTGAAACTCATTTTCAAGTTTCTTCTTCCAAGCTTCAGACCTTAACAATAGCTACCATGATTTGGAGCCATGTTTTCTTTACTTTCCAGCTAGGATTCGTTAAATCGTAGCTCAACAAACAAAACCCCCACTGATTTGGGTTCATAATCACGCTCAAATTCGAGATCTAATGTTCGGTTTGAGCTCACACTTTATTCAGCAATGGCTACTTGATTAGCTCGATTTTCATTCCCAAATCTGAAAGTATCTCCACAAAAATGTTGGAACTCAAGTGCGCAATCAGATTCAACAATAATTCTTCAATCAAAATCTCAAACAACAATAGATTTGGATAGATTCATTGCAAACATTGAAGAACAACTCAGATTCTTTTTTTGAATAATCAAATCCTAAACAGTGAGTATAAAAACACACACTAATCCAAGCTCTGATACCAAGATGATATGAATACGAAAGCAAAAATAACAAGAACATAAATAAAAAGCGAGAAAAATAGAATTTAGCAAATAACTAATTAGGAAAATTGAAGAACACTTAAAATCAAACACAAATACCCTTTAATTTAATTCCTAGTCAACCCTAAACTATAGTTTAACCCTCAAGAACAAGAATCCCCATAAAAGCCTCCTTATAGGTTTTCAATCAACAATGGTATTAATTGACAATACTCACTCAAGGAGTTCATAATCTAAATATGAAAATAAGTTAAGTCTAAAATAAGAGCCTTAAGGGCTATTTATAGGGAGCTAAGTATTACAAGTATAGGCATCACATATAATGTAGTATTCAATTGTTGACCAAATTGCACATGTCGCCACCCCGTTATGAAAGTAGCTTTCGATTAGAATCCAAAATGCTCGATGGCTATCTAGATTGTATCATGGAGAGCTCCCACTATGAGTTTTGGAACCTTAAGATCCGGTAGCTGCAGGTGTGGGAGAACAAGCGCCTGGTACCACATATGTGATAAGACTTGGAGTGCTCGGAATTAGGAGATTGGCTCCAGGAGTTCTGGTGCCAAAAAGACGTTAATGGCTAGCATTTGACCAACTTGGCAATGCCTTCCAAAAGTGCAAATATAGTAGTAATCGCCAGGCACTACCAGAAAATCGCTTATTCCCAACTGTCTCCTTTGGAAAATAGTCAGAAATAGAAATGGTCTCTTCTGCTGGGAACAATCACCTTAAGACTTTTTGTCATGAAGAGGAGCAACTCCACACATTTGATTGTCGCATTCCTCGAAACTCCAGTAGTAGTCTAGTTCATCTTCCTTAAATTTGCAGTGCAATGCTTAGTTGTTGTTACTGTACTCGTGTTCTTTCTTTGAGCATCACCGTCAATATCTATCTTCTTGAAACTTTTGCCACTCTTCCTCATAATTTTGTTACACTGATTTATTGCCGATTTCATATTAACAGTAGTAGTGATTTTCTAGTTGTTTCTTTCGGTATTATGGTGTATTTTGTTCCTTTTTTATCACCATCATCCAATTGTTTTGAGTTGATCTCCTAATTCCTCAACCTTTTTGTGTTTTTGATGGACACCTTGATCTTCCTTAAACCACTCGTGCAACTGTCTGACATCATTGTTACTGTACTCATGTTCTTGTATTGGAAACGTGACCATCTTCTTGAAACTCTATTTTTTTGTTGCCGCACTAGAGTTAGGTTTGTTTTTCTTAATCTTGAAAAATATGAATCTTCTCTTGAACAATTGCTTCCAGCTGCTCCACTTCCATCCAGGGGTGGCTCAAGGGAATGTTAGTAAAGCTTTTGCTTTAAGGCCCCAAAAATTTGAGGCTCCAAAAAGTATTAATATTTAAATAAATAATAATATTGAAGTTTGTAGAGAAAAGATCAAAATCTTTATAAAAAGAAAGAAAGACTATCGACTTTTTGACGGTACAAAAAATTTAGAATTTTGAATTAGACAACTCAAAAATTCATATTGGTAAACAAAATTTTTACAATAAGATTCACGGTAATATATTGTAAATACATGGCTAATATCTTATTAGCTTGAATTAAGTCTTAACAATATAAATAATAATATTATTAGGTGATGTTAAATGATGAGATTCTATGAGCTCCACTTCAATGGATGAGATTCATACTCTGATATTTCCGGATTCATCAACCACTTCATTATATTATTTGTGCTTCTTAAACTCAGTAGGGTACTTCTATTTACTCACTGTTATAGCTGCTTGAATCAACTCAAAGATATCATCGAGTTTTTTTCTATGCCAAAACGGTTTAGAAACATTGATTCAATATCCATTACACCAAAAAAAAAAAAAAAGAGAGAGAAATTGCTTAGAGACAAAGAGAAAGGAATTGCTAAGTTAATTCTGGGTAGTGTCTCTCAATGGTTTTGCACTTATTTATAATATTTATTCCTACTTCTAATCTTATTCTAATTAGGAAACAACAAAACAAAACGATTAGGAATCAACTTTTCATGCATTTGTGTATCCGGGTAGGAAAAAGAATCAAAAAAGTGTAATAATATTTTCATAAGGTTAAATTAATTTCTTCCACCAAAAGTAAACTTTTTTTTTGGACCTTTGCAATCAAGAAATTCATTTTTCCTTTTCTTTTATATAAATGTCTTTTGTATTCTCGCTTAACTGATATACGAAATAATAATTCTGATTCATTACCTTCATACTATTTTCTACTATCCATTTAAGTTGTAAATCTACCAAAGATGCCTTGATTACATCGTTAGATCTGGAAAATAACTGTTACATTTTCATAAAAGCAAATTTTGTAAGGAAAATATGATGCATTATTCCATCACAATATTTTTGGGACCTATTATTTTTCCTGTCACTAAGGTCTACAAGCTATTTTTGGATATTCTTAGCTCCTTAAAATGATGTCTAAAATGTGCATTATTTGTACCTAAGGTATTGTTAAAAATTCGAGAAAAAAAAAATCAAAAGTCTTAGGGTGAATAGCAACTATGTTAACAAAAACCATAAAGAAGTACGAAAAAAATGGACTAGATATAAATTCCTTGGAAAGAAAATAGACTTGAGAGATACCTAAAATATCTATATGCTATAAAATTGGATCTAAAACATGAAAAACGTAACGTGAGTTTATATTTATAGTTAGTTTCTTTTCCATTTTCCATCTTAAGCTTTGTCCTAAAGTTACGTAGCAAATCCAGATTGTCTTATTTCAACGTGTTACTGAATAAACCCCTTCGTTGTATTCCTCCATATTAAATGTCGAAGTTGATTTCCTAAGGGCCTATGTGCTAGAAGTGGAGAATGTGACTGATTCAGTTGGAATTATTAGGCGAAATATAATGTCGCAGAGTTTATTTGGGATCCAGACCCAATTGAAAACTCGTTAAAAGGACTAGGGGTTAGAAAGTATTAGTTTATGGGAAATGTTATGATGTGTATGCATCCCTTTTCTCTGAGTTATGCTTCTCTATCCCCTTCTTTTAATCATGTCAAGTTAGTGATTTGGCTTGTTCGAGTACATTGTATATGGTCGAAATAAATTTCGGTTATCGTACGATTGATCGAGGTCAAAACATAATGAATCGAAGAAAGACTTCGTAATATCGAGATGGGTTCCGAAGATGGTACAAGCAAGCTTCAGATTTCGGGCATAGATCAAACACCGAGTTCGAAGTCATTATCGAGCTCGGGTCCGAATCAAACTATGATGAGATGATTTCGAGCTTAAGGGGCAGAGGCCAACCGATACCGAGCCCGAATCATCACCTGATNGCTTCTCTATCCCCTTCTTTTAATCATGTCAAGTTAGTGATTTGGCTTGTTCGAGTACATTGTATATGGTCGAAATAAATTTCGGTTATCGTACGATTGATCGAGGTCAAAACATAATGAATCGAAGAAAGACTTCGTAATATCGAGATGGGTTCCGAAGATGGTACAAGCAAGCTTCAGATTTCGGGCATAGATCAAACACCGAGTTCGAAGTCATTATCGAGCTCGGGTCCGAATCAAACTATGATGAGATGATTTCGAGCTTAAGGGGCAGAGGCCAACCGGGACCGAGTCTGAATCATCACCTGATCCCGAGTCCATATCGAGTTCTAGAAGCAATACCGACCAGCACCGAGGCCGATAGAGCTCGAGCATACAGACAAGAGCCGTTGCAAACACACTAAGGGAGAGAATCTCGACGGAAATTAGGGAAAAGCTGATTTATCATGGGTTCTCCATTATGTATTTTTAATTATATCTAAAGTAGGATCCTCCACTATAAAGAGGATGGATATATTTTAGAGGGCAGTTTTTTGCTTACATTGTAATTCAAGCACCATATTCTCCTATATTCAAGGATTATTCTTTTAAGTTTCATTAATTGATTTATTGTGATTAGTCCTAAAAATCATCTTCTTTCCAACCTTGTTTATTTTGCATTCTTTTCAATCCATATTTGATATTTCTATTTATCCCAATAATTTGTATCAAGCTATACTACATATCCTTAGAACTACATACAAATTCAACTCTATCCGTTTTTCGGGTAAACAGTTTGGTGCCCACCGTGGGGCTAAGGATAACAGTGGTTATTTGATACGAATCTGCAAAAACACACCGTTTTGCGCTTGTTTCCGAAAATATCTTGGATTTCGAATTAGCAACGACTAACTACCAATCAAATGGCCTCACATATCGACAACGAAGCCAGTCTTCAAGATGAGAACAACAACTTGACACCTAGTACCGAAAGACCACTTGTCAACGTCGTTGGAGCTCAAATCGAAGTGCCGATGGACATCAATTCGCATGTGGCCATTGAGGCGAACCTACATTCTGAACCTGAAAATAGCATTCATGGTGGCACTCGGTCTACAGCTCGAGATGCCCATAATATCGAGGAAAACGGCGTCAGCTTGCGTATGATTTTTGAAATGTTGCAAGCTCAACAAGCAGCAATAGCTCAGTTGCAGAGCCAAACCCAGCTACCGAGCAGGCCGAAGCCCAGTCCACCTCGAGAAATTGCCCACAGAACGAAGCCAGCCATAGTGAGGTCAAATGAGCAAGAATCGGGGACTACTCCTGAAATTGCTAAAATACTCGAGGAGCTCACAAAGCGAGTCGATGCCAACGATAAAAAAGTATAAACATATAACTCCAGGGTCGATCAGATCCCGGGAGCTCCACCATTGATAAAAGGGTTGGATTCCAAAAAATTTGTGCAAAAACCATTACCCTCGAGCGCAGCCCCAAAATCAATCCCCAAAACATTTTGTATGCCCGAAATTCCTAAATATAACGGAACAACCGACCCCAACGAACACGTCACTTCTTGCACGTGTACCATCAAGAGAAATTATTTAGAAGACGATGAAATCGAATCTGTGTTGTTAAAAAATTCGGAGAGACCCTCTCGAAGGGAGCAATGATTTGGTATCACAACCACCGAATTCCATCGACTCGTTTGCCATGTTAGCAGATTCTTTTGTAAAAGCACATGTCGGCGCCATAAAATTCGCGACAAGGAAATCAGACCTTTTCAAGGTAAGACAAAAGGATAACGAGATGCTGAGGGAGTTCGTATCTCGTTTTCAAATGGAACGAATGGATCTACCATCAGTCACAGACGATTGGGCTGTTCAGTCTTTCACTCAAGGTTTGAACGAACAAAGTTCGACGGCTTCACGGCGGTTGAAGCATAACCTGATCGAATACCCAGCCATCATGTGGGCCGACGTGCACAATCGGTACCAATCAAAAATAAGGGTCGAATATGATCAGTTGGGGTCTGAACCCGCTTCTCGAAGGGATATTAATCGAGAACAAGGTCCGATCATGAATCGATACTGACCGTATAACGAAAACCACAGAATCGATGAATCGAGACATAACCCCAGACAAAATAACAAAAGAAGTGATCGAGGTCAAGGGTCACAGGGGCTGATGAACAGAAGTAGGTTCGAAAGGCCTGCCGGATCTAAGGAAGCCCATCGGTTATCGGATTATAACTTCAGCATTGATGCATCCGCCATCGTGTCGGCTATCGGACGCATCAAAGACACTAAATGGCCTCGACCCATGCAGACCGATCCTGCCTAGAGGAACCCCAATCAAATGTGTGAATATCATGGCACCCATGGCCACAAAACGAAAGATTGCAGGCAACTAAAAGAGGAGGTAGCCCGGTTATTCAACAAAGGACACCTTCGAGAATTTTTAAGCGATAGGGCGAAGAACCATTTTAAAAACAGGGATTTCGGCAAGCAAAACGAACAAAAAGAACCATAGCACGTCGTTCACATGATCATCGGCGGTGCCGATACCCCTCAGGGACCGGTGCTTAAACGTACTAAGATATCGATTGTGAGAGAAAATCGATCTCGAACTCGGGATTACGCACCCATAGGAACTTTGTCCTTCAATGATGAAGATGCAGAAGAAGTCATACAACCTCATAGCGATGCACTGGTAATATCCGTACTTATGAATAAAACTAAAGTTAAGCATGTGTTAATTGATCCGGGTAACTCGTCCAACATCATTAGATTGAAGGTCGTAGAACAGCTCGGTCTACAGGACCAGGTTGTACCTGCAACCCTGGTTCTACACGGATTCAATATGGCATGTGAAACCACCAAAGACGAGATCATTATACCGATAAACGTGGCCGGGAAAACAAAGTTCCACATAATCGAAGGCGACATGAGGCACAACGCCCTTTTTGGAAGGCCATGGATCCACAACATGAGAGTTGTACCTTCGACCCTACACCAGGTCCTTAAATTCCCAACATCAAGGGGAGTCAAAATAGTGTATGGAGAACAACCGGCCGTAAGAGAAATGTTTGTCGTCGAGGAATCGAATCCAATATCCTCGCCTTCGCCAATAAAGGGATCGGGCTCAAAAGGGGAATGAGATACCAAATAGCAATCACAGACATCAGCTTTACCGACCAGATAATCAAAAGATTGATGAAGATGATGATCAAAAGATCCATCGATCCTTCGTGGTTCGCGATGATTCCGATGCTACCAAATCAACGATTGAGGAATTGGAGCAAGTCACACTAATCGAGCACTGGCCCGAACGGAAGGTATACCTGGGAACGGGGTTGACCCCCGAACTCAGGAAAAAACTTATTCAATTTCTTATTGATAACGTAGATTGCTTTGCCCGGTCCCATTTTGATATAATAGGGATCCCACTGGATATAATGACGCATCGGCTAAGCTTGGACCCTAGGTTCAGACCAGTGAAGAAAAAGAGAAGACCCCAGTCTGAGGTAAAGCAGATATTCATAAAGGACGAGGTAACCAAACTTCTCAAAATAGGGTCCATTCGGGAGGTGAAATATCCTGAATGATTAGCCAATGTAGTTGAAGTGCCTAAAAGGGGAACAAACTTAGAATGTGTGTAGATTATAAGGATTTGAACAAAGCATGCCCCAAAGATTCCTTTCCGCTGCCCAACATCGATCGCATGATCGATGCCACGGCCGGCCACGAGATCCTTACTTTTCTCGATGCCTATTCCAGGTATAATCAAATCAAAATAAACCTGGAAGACCAGGAAAAGACTTCATTTGTCACCAAGTATGGAACATATTGTTTGTGATGCCCTTCGGGCTAAACAATGCAAGAGCTACTTACCAACGCCTAGTAAATAAAATATTCGAGGAATAAATAGGTAAATCAATGGAAGTTTATATTGATGACATGTTATTTAAGTCCCTGCTCGCATAGTACCATTTGACCCATTTGCAGGAAACATTCGAGATTTTAAGGAAATACAACATGAAGCTCAACCCTGAGAAATGTGCTTTAAAGGTCGGTTCGGGCAAGTTCCTCGACTTCATGGTGTCAAATCGGGGGATCGGTATTAACCCCGATAAAATCAAGGCCATCAAAGACATCGCCATCGTGGACAGCGTAAACACCATACAGAGGCTAACAGGACAGATTGCAACCTTGGGCCGATTCATTTTGAGGTCGTCAGATCGAAGTCACAAATTTTTCTCTCTACTCAAAAAAAAGAACGATTTCGCTTGGACCCCGGAATGCCAACAGGCATTAGAGGAATTAAAACGATATCTATCGAGCCCACCACTGATTCATACTCCAAAAACAGACGAACAACTTTGCTTGTACTTGGTAGTATCGGAAATCGCGGTAAGCGGTGTCCTAGTTCGAGAAGAGCAAGGTACGTAATTTCCCGT
>AWOL01S0110874.1:0-10826 GCA_000715115.1 Nicotiana otophora
TTTCAAAGTATTTGCTCTAGATGGCAGAGTCTCGTGCTGATAACATGTTATAAAATAAAGACTATAAGGTAAAGAAACCGAAGACAAGTATAGAGGGAGAGTGATATTTTTATTCAACTTCAAACTTATGTACATAATGAACTGAAAACTCCTCTATTTATAGAAGAAAGGAAGCAGCTGCGAGGCTTTTCAGGAAGCAGCTGCAAGGCTTTTCTTTAGCTGCTTGTAAGCTGTCTGCATGAGCTGCTTGCAACCTGCCTGTTTAATAAGAAGCTGCTGCAAATCATTTCATTGAGCTGCTTGCAACCTGCCTGCATCAGCTGCTTGTAGATAAACTTCAACAGAGTACTAAATGGATAATCTTCTTCAGGAAGATTATCTATAGCGGAGTAATAAATGAACACCCACAATATAATTATTTTCATAACACTCCCCCTTGGATGTTCATTAAAAGGTATTGTGCCTCGTTAAAACCTTACTAGGAAAAANCACCCACAATATAATTATTTTCATAACAATTTCTTTATTCTTAGTTTATTTAGCTCTAGGGCCCACCTTTTCTTCCTTTTTTTCCCTTCACTTTCTTGTCCTCCCTTTCTTCCTTTTTATTTGCTAATATGTCTTCTTCATTTTTTAAATTTCTTTATACAGCCCTATGTTTCTATCATCATACCTTAGTTCGTTAGCAACTTTTTTCGATAGGCAATTTAAATTAATTTTACTTAGCATATAATCTCTCTTCTTAGTGATACAAATTAATTTATATATTGGAGTATAATTTGAACAATATCTTTTATTGGATTAAAAAAAATAAACTGGCTTGATCAATAGTTGTTTTGAGTTTATTATCATATATTAAACGTTAAAGGTTTTGCTTTGAAAATAATTGTCTTATAACATGACAATTAATATGAAAATATTAATCCAAGAATAATAAAGATAAATTAATTTAGTCAAACTAAGAATATGCAGTAATTAAGCTACTCTTTAAGCAAATATTTTAGTTAGAGGCGCTCTTTCGTAAAATTTTATTTTTATTTACAATTTTTTTATAATATATTTGAATTTTCTTTGTGAGTGAAAGACCTAATTCGAATTAACCAAACACTAACCGAATTGATCAATCTTTCCTATTCGATCTTTGTAGCTAGTAGTAGGTATATTATATGTATAAAATAGTAGCACTCGTAACCTTCAAATTTTGGATCCGCCTCTACTGAAGACTTGAGAAAATGTTACATCCACGTAAATTTTATCACATTATCTGAGAGAGATTTCCTTAGTCTGATGGAAGTTAAACAGAAAGTTCTGAACAATAATTTAAAATTTAAATTCTGAATCTATATCTTAACATAAACTGCTAGGAGTTATGAAGAGTCGAGAAAATATAACTTGGCATTATTTCTCGGCAGAGGTGGATCTAGAGTGTGTTTTGTGGGTTCTACTCAATTATCTTCGGCTTGCACTATGTATACAAAGATAAAGAAAAAATTTATATACATAAATTATAGTAAGATAACACTTATTCTGAACTGTCCATAAATTATAAATTTTCCTCTATTTTTATTAGCCATTGGCTATCAGGAAAAGTGTTCGTCTTGTATTTTCTTATTCGTACATTTCTATTATTATTTGTTATTTCTTCCGCTTCGATTTTCATGTTGAATTATTGGTGCCACTGCTGTTACTGCTTGTTTTTCATTTTTCTTGAGCTGGAGGTCTACTGAAAACAGTCTCTCTACCTTTTCAAGGTAGGGATAAGGTCTGCGTACACACTAATAACTCACTTTGTTTGATTACATTAGGTTTATTGTTGTTGTTATAGACTTTATTTCAAGTTTAATTTAGAATTGGACAATTTTCTTTGGCAAATACTTTGAAGTAGCATGGCGGCTATGTCCAAATTCAGTTGATCAACTGCTCAGTTCAAATAACTTTTGTAGATCACATCATGGGATAGTTGAACATCAAAGCTGTGTAGCAATAATTGTTGCACTTTCAATTGCTTTAACATTCCAATAGTGTCCTCCACTAGCAATCTTCTTGCTAGATATTTCCCAATTGCTATGACAATTTCTTATTATTAAAAGTGTATTTTATCAAACTGAGGAGTCGTTTGTAGAAGATAAGTTGTCTCAAAATTAATTATTTTCGGATGATAAATCTTTCTCATAATATAGAGTGTGAGGATTGTTATCGCACTCTTTCATAGGGATAAAAATTACATTATAATTTCGGGATAATTAATTCGGATTGTAATTTTATCTCAACCAAACATGGAATAAACTCATCTATAATTTAATTTCGAAATTAATTATTCTTTATCGCTCGTGCCAAACGAGCCTTAAGCTTTATCATACTACTATTGAACAGTAATATAGGCTAGTAAACGCGGATGCCTTGTCACTTTCCACGAGTAAAATAAATAATTCAATGGTAACTAGGAGAACTAGCGAGACAATTACAATGACTTCGTTTTAATGCCAAATTAGTTGAGGTTGGATGTATAAAATTCTAAATTAATAAATTTTATATAGAAAATTCAGGTCTAGGATAAAGGTTAGCTAGACTTTTGGGTCCGCCCCTAGTTGTAGTACTTGATGTTGGAATCCATACACTTCAATTCCTCTTCGATTATGCGCAAAACATTTTGTAAATATAGAAAATTCAGATTTAGGATAAAAGCTAGCTATACTGATAGATCCGCCTATAATTATAATATTTGTTGTAGGAAATAGAAATCCATAAACTTTAGGTCTTGCATCCGCGTTTGTTGACGACCACTTCGATTCAGCATAAAACATCTTGTAAATAGCTAGATTTGGACACGATATACTTGCATGATCGTGGTCTCTAGACTCTGTGTGCGCGCGCGTATATCTAAAGTTAGGATTCTTCATTGTTTAATCATATCTCAAATGGGTCAATTCATGTTGTTTCAAGATTCATCCTGTCCCCTGTTTTTAACTACCTAAAGTCTTCCCCTACGAGGCTATGAATATGACATCCATTTTTCACACACACTCTATGGCTGGTAGTTTTAGCACCACTTACCCTATTTTTGGATCATTATTACTCCTCGTTTTATATGTTTATCCGAAAAACGAATAAAGTTAAATTTGTACGTAGTTCTAAGGATATATGATATAACTTGATACAAACCGTAGGAATAAAAAAAAAATCAAATATGGATTGTAAAGAATACAAAATAAATAAGGTAGGAAAAAAGATGATTTTTAGGACTCAGTACAATGGATCAATTAACGAAGGTTAAAAGAATAATTCTTGAATATAGGAGAGTATGGTGCTTGAATTACAATGTAAGCAAAAAACTGTCTTGTATAGAAATGTAGTCATCCTCTTTATAGTGGAGGATCCTACTTTAGATATAATTAAAAATATATAGTGGAGACTCCATGATAAATCAGTTTTTCCCTTAATCTCGCCGAGATTCTCTCCCTTAGTGTGTTTGCAACGGCTCTTGTCTGTGGGTTCGAGCTCGATCGACCTCGGTGCCGGTCGGTAGTGCTTCTAGAGCTCGATACGGACTCGGGATCAGGTGATGATTCGGACTCGGTCCCGGTTGGCCTCTGCCCTTTAAGCTAAAATCATCTCATCATAGTTCGATCCGGACCCGAGCTCGATGATGACTTCGAACTCGGTGTTTGACCTATACCTGGAATCCGAAGCTTGTTTGTACCATCTTTGGGACCCATCTTGATATTACGAAGTCTTTCTTCGATCCATTATATTTCGACCTTGATCAATCGTACGAAGGCCGAAATCTATTTCGACCGTATACAGATAGTCCCCTCGTTTCTCGGGAAGGATGTGGTGAGAAACGATATGATTCCTCTATGGCTCGATTGGATTATAAGCTGACGTTCACATTGGGCTCGATCATGACGCACGTGATAATTGTCCCATCGATTTAGATTTTCAAGGCATTTAATGTATATTAGACGGTGGTCGGCCGCCGTTGACATTGAACCGCCATTGCTTTAATTTATAAATAGCCCTTCCTTTCACCATTTATCACTTTTACATCTTTAATCTTCCAAATTTCCCAAGTTCTTTTTCATACCCTCTGAGTTTATTCGCAAATCTGTGATTCCTCTTTGCAAAAGCCCTTCTTCAAAATTACCAAATCTTTGTCACTTTCTTCTAGTCTTGACTTTTAAATTTGAAAATGGCGAAAACATCACAAACCATTCCTCAGAAAGAGAAAGCTTCATCTTCACAATCTGCCGCCGACGAAACATCGGTAGAGCCACGGCCTGAGGAGTGCGTTCTTGGGGCATGTGTTCTTATCCCTAATTTTAAGGTCGATAAAGGCTCGTCGGTTCCCGGCCGATGTGAGCCAGTATCGATGTACATATGTTCGATAACCGAGAGACACCTCAAACAACTGAAAAAAGATTGCAATTGGAAGGGTAAAGAAATAATAATCCCTTCTCCGACGAAGATATCACCACTTACTTGAAAGGGTTTTTAAGTGTGTATACTTACCCTATCACGTTAGGTCCCATCGATTCTGTTATTATTGACTTCTGTCGTCAATACCAAATAACCCTAGGTCAGGTTCATCCTTCTTTTTGGCGGATCTTTATTTTGATTCGATACTTTGTGAACAAAATCGAAGGGATGTCGTTCACCCTCGACCATCTCATCCGATTGTACCGTCCTCACTTTTTTCGAGGAGGGTTAATAAAACTTCAGCGTTGGGCTACCAAGGCTATGTTCTCAAGTATTGACGAGGATAGAGATCCAGGATGGATGGGCATGTTCGTTCGAGTAAGGATTTTGGACCTGATTCCGACTGAAAAGATTCCTTTTCCCGAGGAGTGGAATATGAAACATAAGTGTGATTCTGCTGTTACTTCCTTCTATTTCGCCCTTTTATTTCTTTTCTCACCGATATTCCTCTTTCTGTGATGCAGCAGTTCCTTGGATGCCTGGAGCAGTTCCCGATCTCAAGAACTGGGTACGAGCTTTGGCTTCGACCTCCACATACTCCGAGCGCTCATGGTGTGATTTGTCAAAGGGCCGATGGGAGGCAAACAATTATGGTAGGCCCCTTTCCCGTACCTTTTGGTAGTTCGAACGAGACACTTTTCATATGCTTTAATAAAAGTTTTGATATGTAGGTGTGGGCAAAAATGCGGTTTTGATTTCCTCGTCCATCGAGGAAGAGGCTTCGGCCTCTGTCCCAAAGCCGGTGAAAGATAATAAGAGGAAAAGAGCCTCCATTCCCGAAGATCCAAAATCAAAGAAGAGGACGGTGCATAAGCCGAACAAGAACACCATTCCTTTGACCATATAATCAGTTATGCGTCTAAGGGATAAAGACGAAGAAGAAGAAGAAGAAGAAGAATAAGAAGAAGAAGAAGAAGAAGAAGAAAATGGTGGGTCCGCGCTGGTGGCCCGAACGAAGTAGACCACCGACGTTCCACAAGCAGCTGGATCGATGGTGGTTCATAAGGATCCGCCTCGAACTGAGGATATATCGGAGAAGGATTCAGACAGAGTCCCCGAATTGTTGGAGATCGAAGATGCTTCCCATTGAAGCCAACAGATAGGGGATATGTCTGAAGGGGCTCTCCTCGAATCTCTTCGAACCGAAGAGAATGATCCAAGTGATTCACTTGGGGCAGTAGCAATCGAAGACTCGCCCACCTTCCCTACTTTTTTTGCAGGGGAAATTAGGGAAGCCCAAGCTTTAGGGGCCCTCGAATTAGATAGGCCTCATGATGGAGGAGATCCTTTTCATGACCTGTTTACCAGTGCCGAGGACGTTGCCGGTACTAGTGATGCATCAGACCTTTTTCACGGGGTGCAGCAAGCTTTGAATCAAGTAAGCCTTAAATTATTCTATTGGTATTATTTTAATGTTTGCCTTTTTTTTTTTTAACTTCGTTTCTTCTTTCTTTGCAGGCCGCGACAGTTCATCGAGAAGCATGTTCTCGGTCCCGAGCCGAGCTACGTCGATATGAGGCCGTTTTTCAACGGGTTACTGAGGAGAGGAACTCCCTTAACAAGGCTCACCAAGATCAGACCGATCTGTCCGAGCAGGTAATGATACTTTTAAAAGCCTATGGGCTCGATACCAGAACAATGGCTAATATTTCGGTCTCACAGTTGCAGCAGAAAATTGAGATGATCGGGAAACTCTGTGAGGAGGTCGATGTGATGAAAGTGTAGTCCTTGAAGTGGAAAGAAGATATGGACCTTTTTACTGTTGAGAAAGAAGCTGCTCGAACTCAATTATCAGCGGTCGAAAACCAACTTCAAAGTATGAAGGAGAAAGTCTCGGTTCAAGCAAGAAAAATAAAGGAGCTCGAGGCTCGGTTGGCCTCCGAACTTGCCAAGGCCGAATCTGATGCTGAAAAGGCAAAGGCCGATGCCGATGCACTCGTGGCCATCTATCAGGCCGATGCTGAAGTTGCCCAGGTCCAAGAAAGATAGGCAACCGATACCGCCAATACTCGAGCATATTGGGTCGCTGAACTTGCTAAGTGCCGATTTCGGAGGGAGGCCCTCGAGGAGATCCATGCTTGAGATTTCGACCTCGCTGAAGAGATAAAAAGGGCCAAAGAACTCGAAGCTGATATTGAAGCCTTGGTTTTCGATGACGATGATGATGATAATGATGATGATGATGGGAGTAAGAGTGGGTGCGAGAATGGGGGAGCCCGGTGGAGAAGAGACCGCTTCCGGAGATAGCCAAGAAACTTAGCCCTTAGTTTCGATGTTGTAATCAATCATGTAAACAATCTTGTATATAAAATATCTTTTTGTTTTACCGACTTGCTTCTGTTTTGTTTCCTGCCTTGTGAAGATTTTATTCATGCCTTATGAATGCTTCCATAAGTATTTAGGCAATTAGATCGGATTTGGACCTCGTAGCCTTTATAACCGAGTGGACGTTTACTAAATCTTGAAATAAGGTAGCCCATAGGCTTAGTAGTCGAGTTGAGTGATTGTTTGAACTTGAAGTATGATGTAGCCCTTAGGCTTAGTAGTCGAGTGAGTGATTCGAACTCATAGTAAGAATAGCCCGCAGGCTTATTAGTCGAGTGAATATTTTGAACTCGAAATAATATAGCCCGTAGGCGTAATGGTCGAGCGAGTGCCTGCTCGAACTCGAAATAAGAATAGCCCGTAGGCTTATTAGTCGAGTGAATGTTTCGAACTCGAAGTAATGTAGCCCGTAGGCATAATGGTCGAGCGAGTGCTTGCTCAAACTCGAAATAAGAATAGCCCGTAGACTTATTAGTCAAGTGAATGTTTCGAACTCGAAGTAATGTAGCCCGTAGGCATAATGGCCGAGTGAGTGCTTGCTCGAACTCGAAATAAGAATATCCCGTAGGCTTATTAGTCGAGTGAATGTTTCGAACTCGAAGTAATGTAGCCCGTAGGCATAATGGTCGAGTGAGTGCTTGCTCGAATGCAAAATAAGAATAGCCCATAGACTTATTAGTCGAGTGAATGTTTCGAACTCGAAGTAATATAGCCCGTAGGCGTAATGGATGAGTGAGTGCTTGCTCGAACTCGAAGATTTATCTCAATCCTGTTTGCATAATAAATCTCGAAATAGAGGAATTTTTCTTGGATATAAGATATCGGTAAAGAGGAGAACTGTCTTTGCAAGTCATTGCACATGTGTTCATGTAATGACCCGACTTGTCATTTTAAGAATTTAAGCTCTGTCTAGCGGCATAAGGCACTGAGCAGCTTCTTATTATGTGTATTGACTTACGTGCGTGGTTGAATTCAGTTACCGGATGATTTGGAGTGATTTGGGACACTTGGTCCCAAAAATGAAAGCTTAAGTCTTAGGATTTTTACCGTAGTTGGAACTGTGTGAAGACGACTCCGAAATAGAATTTTGATGATGTCAATAGCTCCGTATGATGATTATGGACTTAGGAGGGTGTCCGAAAAAGTATTTGAAGGTCTGTAGATGAATTTGGCTTGAAATGGCGAAAGATGAATTTTTGGAAAGTTTGACTGGGGGTTAACTTTTTGATATATGGGCCGGAATCCGATTCTGGAAATTTGAATAGCTTCGTTATGTCAATTATGACTTGTGTGCAAAATTTGAAGTCATTCCAGATTGATTTGATGTGTTTCGGCACAAGATATAGAATTTGAAATTTCAAAGTTCATTAGGCTTGAATTGGGTATGATTCGTAGCTTTGATATTGTTTGATGTGATTTGAGGCCTCGATCAGGTTCGTGTTATGTATTGGGACTGGTTGGTACGATTGGACGGGGTCCCAGGGGCCTCGGGTTTAATTCAGGGTGGTTCCGGACCAAGTTTGGGTGTTTTGATGCTACTGGTTGCTGGTTTTGGTGTTGTTCTTCGTATTCGCGAGGAGCCTCTCGCGTTAGCAAAGAAGGATTTTGCTGTTGGGATTTTGTTCTTCGCGTTCGCGAAGAGGTTCTCGCGTTCGCGAAGAAGGAAATTTTGTTGTTTGTTGTCTGACATTAGAGGCTCATATCTCGCAATCTATAAGAAATCTGGAGATGATCCAAAAATAAAAGTTGTAGCCCTTAATGTCTAGTTTTCAGAAAATTAAACCATTTATAATTTGGAGTTGTGTACAAAACGTTATGGTGGATAAACTATAGGCTGTCTCGGAAGGGTTTGGAAATCTCTATTGCACAAGGCTGACTTTGGAAGCTTATATCTAGAAATCTATAAGGAATTGGGAGATGAGAAACAAATGAAAGTTATAGTCCTTGGTGTCTAGTTTTCAGAAAGTTAAACCATTTGTAATTTAAAATTTTACAAAATGTTATGATCATTATACTAGAGGCTGTCCGGAAGAGTTGGGGGAGTTTGTTCTTCGCGATCGCGAAGAGCAATTTTGGGGATGAAAATTTTTGTGCTTTGCGATTGCGAAGCATTTTCCGCGATCGCAAAGAGTAAATACCTGGACAGTAGCGAAATTTTGAGGTTTCAGCCATTTTTGACATATTTGGAGCTATGGAGCTCGGATTGAAGCGATTTTTGAGGCGATTTTTCACCATATGGATTAGGGTAAGTGTTCTATATCCTAAAGTGTTTATATTTCATGAATCTATGATTATATTCATCGTTTAATTTAAATTTTACTGGAAGAAATCAAAATTTTTGTAAAATCTTCCAAAAAGGAAAATTTAAGATTTGGAGGTCGAGTTGTTATTGGAATTCAATAAAATTGGTATGGTTGAACTCGTATCGGAATGGGTGTTTGGATTGTATAAAAATTATGTTGGATTCTGAGAGGCGGGTCCCCCGTTGACTTTTGTTGACTTTTTGGAATAAATTTTTAAATCGATTTATTATTATCCGGAATTGTTTCCGTCAAATTTTAATAGAGTTATACAATTAATTTGGATAGATTTGAGATATACGGAGGTAAATTCAATCAAGAAGGCTATTTTGGAATATCGGCTTAACTTCAAAAAGGTAAGTGTCTTGCTTAACCTCTAGTGGGAGAATTACCCCTTAGGCATTGAGTCTTATGTGCCATTTGTAAAATATGAAAAATCGTGTCCGCGAGGTGACGAGTACGTACTCGGGCTTATACGTGCAAAATTCATTGAATTAAAGTCTTAGGCATTATTGTGTAGTAAATTGGGAAATTTTGGAAAATTATTAAATCATCTGTTTGCCATGCCTAAATCCTTATTGTTGAATTTGTTTTTATATAATAATTTAATGTGATTGTTACTTGAAATATTTATGAAATTTTGTGAGTATTGTTGGTTTAATATTTCTTGGAAATTAATTCCAATATGAATTTTCTTAATTAATTTAAGTGAGCTTAAGAATAAGTGTTAATATAATTATCTAAATTTGCATTAATGAAGGTTTTGCTTTATGCTGAGTAATTTCTATCTCTATTGATTATTTTGGGTGTTATATACATTGTGTGGGGCCTTGGGATATTTGTTGTGAATTTAATTGATTTTTGTTACATCTTTGGAATTCAGTTGTGGTCATTGGGAAAATTGTGATATGAATTGATTTTATTATGTTGCCGTGTTAATTTTTTGCGTAAATTATTGTATTGTGTGAGTTATTATTTTGGGGAGATAAGGGTGGCATTTCACCATTGATATTATGTGGGCATAAGGGTGGCATTTCACTGTTGTTGCAGTTATTGGAATATTATCTGGGCGGAGCAATAATGGTGGATATAAGAGCGATAAGGGTGGCAATATGAGCAATACAGGTGGCTATTGATATTGTCGGGGCGGAGCGATAAGGGTGGCTATAGAAGTGATAAGGGTGACTATTGTCAGGGACGATATGTGATGATGTGGGGTTGTGGTGTTGATAATTTTCATGTGATGTTGTGGGGTTGTGGTGTTGACAATTTATACCTTGTACAATTTGTCTTGTTATTGGTGAATTGATAACAATCTGATTTATGTTGAAATTGGGAGCATGTGGCTATTGCCAAGTGGATTATAAATTAAAATGTGGGCACGAGGTGCCGCGAGTAAATAATGAGGATATTTGACACGTGAATTGTCCGTGCAATTGTGATACGAAATGTGGCACAAGGTGCTGTGATGTAATGATGATGATAATTGGCATGTGAATTATCCGTGCAGTTATGATATGATTTAATTATGGGCACGAGGTGCCGTGGAAATATGAAAATGGGCTGAGACCCGTGTTTACGAAAAATATGAAAATGGGATGAGACCCGTATTTTTATGATTATGAAATGAGGTGTCACATGGTGACTTTTTAATTGAAAGAATTATATTCAAAATATTTATTTGAAAGGATTTTTATTCAAAAAGAATTATATGAAAGAATTGTA